>NQII01000013.1:427029-471493 GCA_002778355.1 Clitarchus hookeri
GATGAAATCATGCCAACAAAAACAAACTACATAAATGACATAAAAATGTAATCTGCTAGAATATGATTTGTATGATGTGTTGGAGGTAAAGTATAAAATTTTGATCCAACTCTGATCTGTCAATATTCCACTGGTGAACACTAATAATGACCAACTATTTTAATATATTTACACAATACAGAATAAATGTACGTAACAAAAAATACGGCTTAAAATTATTTCAAAACTTTTCTAACATTTTATTTTTTTCTAGATCTGAAACACTACTAAAATGATTCTCAGCTGCTGGCTACCAATGTATGCATCATCTTTAAATACTTTATGCAATACCAAATTGTTTTCACATGGTAGCTAAAAATTAGTGGCACTGAAATACATGGTGAAATGCTGTTCCTAACAGCAGTTACCACTTCTTTGTAACAGCTATTATTAGGACCACATACCAATCAAAAATCATTTTTTAAGAAGAAATATTTCAGTATTTAACAAATACATGCTTAACATAGTTTTAAACGGGACACACAGCTATTGTACTTAAACACGAAAATGAATTTGCCACTAGTTTAAAATAAAATGTTTCATACAGTTCTCAAAGTTGTGACCCTTGTTAGAATTCACAATTTTTCAAACAAGACCGGGGCACTCACATGTATTCAACATAAAATAATATCCAAAATGATTTAAAGATTTATTTGAAATTTTTTTTTTCAAACAAAGTGGAGCCACCACTGTGCTGTTATTTTTGTGACTCAAATGCCTACAAATATGTTAATTTGAATTTTGAAAGTAGTTTATTTTGTGTAATGAATGATTGTAAACATCACATGTTCAACAAAATTATTTTGACGTAATTTTGAACTTTGCTGGCAAACTGTTTGCATAATCACAGTCTTTTCAACTTATCTAGCTGCATTTGTGCTATAGAAAATGGCACGGTATGGGCTGTTAAAAATTTTATTTGCATATATATATATAATTATTGTTTAGGTTTTTTATTAAATAAAGCTGCATTTTACTTAGTGTTAATGTTATACATTTTATACATATTACAAAACTCAACGTCTCAGTGAAAAAAATGGTAAAAACACTTATTAGTATTTCTCTGTTATAGCTAGATATATGCTACCCCCGAGTTATTTTTAGGTCTTTTTAGTCTACACAATTCTTTACTACATGATATTGTTCCATCTTTAACGGTTTAGACAGTGTATTGCAAGAGAGCGCGCTGGCTGCAAACTTTTATCCGACTTGATTCACTATTATTGTGACGCTATTCCCCACCTGTGGGGAATAGGATCTCTGTTAATGTTAAATGGCACAGACTATAAGGTGCCTTGAAGGTTGAGGGTATATAAAACAATGACTTCATCACGTCTTGGTTTTAAACAGGTTTATTTGACTGGTATTCATACACACATTCCCGACACTTTTGCGTGAAGTACACATACTTTCTTGGCAATTACGAGTTCTTGGCCTGAAGGGATGATTACAGTGTTCTGGCTAACGTTTCTGATGCTGTGGAGGCATTAGGTGACGGGACACGTCCCTGAGTGACACCGTTGTTACTTAACTGTACTTGTTGCGGGGTAGTTGTTCCGGCAGTAGTTGAGTCTGGTGAGTTGGGTGGCCTAGTTACAGGCCCTCGGACTGGCTGTTGTTGGTGGCGTCCTGCATTTAGCTGGCTTTCTCTCGACGTGGCGCTCCTCGTAGAAGTTCACCACTCGACTCCCGTTCGCGACGTAGGGTTGTAACTGACTGATTACCTCCCTACCACGTTCTGGCTAGGGACCCTTGGCGGGACCCCACCCCGGCTCTCGGCGCGGGCTTGCACTGGACTACTCCCACTCACTCGACATGACGCTCCTCGTTGAAGGTCACCACTCGACTCCGCCTTCTCGGTGCAGGATTAAAACTGACTCGGCTGACTGATGCGACTGACTCACTCGGCGTCCCGCGGCGCGGGAAATTACTGGTTGTCTGTCCCAATATGGCTGACCCCTTAACACTGTCTCTGGTTGACTCTGCCGGGGCCCGAACCCCGGCCTCGGTGTGCGATATCCGTGACCCGAATGTCACACTGATGCACTGACTTTCTCTCTATCTCGCCTCGCAATTTTAACTGACCGGGTTAATTGTTCTCATGTAATTGCCGATGCAACTGACTGACTGACTGACTGACGCGACTGACTCACTCGGCCGGGGTTCGATCGCCCTGGCCTTGGTTAACTGTTGCACGGACTCTCTCTCTCGGCGCGCGCTTCTAACTGATTCTCCCGGCGCGGAGTATCGCAGCTTCCAACTGCCCCGATATGACTGACTTGACTGACCCCTCCTTGTCTCTAAAAACAGCTTTTTAACTATCTGGGCGCCCTCTCTAGATTTCTATACGTGCCTCCGTTGTTGGGGAAGGGGAGGGAGGAAGACTTTGAACAATGAACACTTCATCTACGTGTTGGCCTTTTGTTGGCGGCGGGGGCAGGGGGTGGTGTGGGCCAGTTGCTCCTGCCATACGCTGTCAGCTTATTCTTAATACGTATCACGCTTCAGAAAATGTTTTAATTTCTCTCGTGGGCAGAAATCGCCAGCATATCTAGTAATTTATTAGGCGTGTACAAGTTTCACGCGGTTGGCTAGGTGGGGTGGGGGAGAGGCCCGTGGCCAGAAAGTGCTACCCCACCTCAGCTTGACCTCGGCACTCGTTAACGGGTAAAAAGGGGTTGTCCGGGAGGCCCTACACTGGTTTAAGCTGACGAGGACTGGAGGAGGGGGGGGGGATGAGGGTCGTGACAGCGCCGCTTCTACCGCATAATTCCAACATGTGTTACGCGTCAATCGTTTGTACATATTTTGAGATATTTTCTAGTGATAAAAAGTAGCCAATATCACCTTTCAGCCCTGCAACTATTTCTGAGAAATAAATTACGTCGATCCATTACTCCGTTGTGACGTGAAAGGAGAAACAAACAAACACTCTTTCGCATTTATAATATTAGTTCAGATTAGGCTATATGTGTGTGTTTATGTGTATATAAACATATATATATATAATACACACAGTTGAATCACATTGTTATGAGCACCTGCTTGTGTCCAGAGTAACCGCCCTTCGCAGCACGGACAGCAGCTAGACGAGCTGGCAGTGACTCGGTCACTCAGTCAGGTGCTGATAGATCTCCACAGGTATCTGGAGCCATGCTGTCTACAGTACGTCTCACAACTGTTGAAGGGCGTATGGCAGAGGAGACAGATGGCGAACACGACGATTGAGGTGGTCCCACAGATGTTCAATTGGATTGAGATTGGGGCTGTTTGGGGTCCAGGGAAGAACTTTGAAGTCTTGATTGTGCTCTTCCAACCACGTGAGGACACTTCTAGTCATGTGACGAGGTGTATTATAAGGCTGGACGATCCCATCCTCCCGAGGAAAGACAATAATCATGTACGTGTGGACGTAATTGCAGAGGATGGATTCATAACTAAATTGATTAAGTACCTTCCATATGGATTATGGGACCTAGAAAATACCACGAGAACATTCCCCAGACCATAACACTGCCCCCACTGCCTTGTGTTCATCAAGCAATGGATGCAGGGTGTCTGTTCTCATGCATTTATCGCTGGACACGCTCACGTCCGTCTATGCTATGTAGCTGAAACCATTTCTGTCAGAGAAGGCTACCAGTCGCCAAAATGCAACAGTCCAGTCACCATACTGTCTAGCAAATTCCAGTCATTTTCATCGATGCACCTGTGTTAGCATGGGTGCAGTCACCCTCTGTCTACTCCGGAGCCCCATTCGCAGAAGGGTTCGCTGAACTGTTGCGTTAGACACATGTCTGGTTGCCCCTGGTTCATTTGGATGGTGAGCTGTTCCACTGTAGCCTGTCGGTTGGCCTTCACGCACCGTTGTAGTTGACGTTCACCTCGAACATCAACGGTGAGTGGTGCTCCGCAGTTTCCACGATGGTGCCATTTGTACACTCACGATACACCTTTACTGCAGAGGCACGTGAACTGTTCACAAACATCGCTGTTTCCGAAATGTTGTCTCCCTTGACCCGAAAGCCAACGATCATCCCTTTTTTGTAACCATGTTAAATCGCTTCCCTTACTCATGACAGCAGGAAGTGCACTGTGTACAGCTAGCCCGTCGGTTGTTTTATATACCCGTTTCACCAGCCCACGTCACGGGCCTTACGTCATGGGCTATGCGCTGCAGATGGCACTTCTAGAAGGTGATCATAATAATGGTATTCGACTGTGTATATAAATACACACAGAGAATATCATTGTAGATAGACTAAACTGCGCAAGGAGATAGAGGACCCCAATATGCATAAATTTAACTCCTGTGTGTGTGTAATGCAAAATGTGATAGTTTGGGAGCCACGTAATATTAAGTGATTTAGAATTAAAATATTTCCAAGTAGCATTTATTGGGAGAATAATGACCAATTTGAGTAAATTATCCCCAATCAGAGTAAACTTATGCCCACTTTGCATAAATTGGGGGTAAATAATGACCAATTTGAATAAATTACTTAACAATAGCAAAAATAGAGCTATTTACACCCAAGTGGCATAAAATGGGGTAAATGATGCCCACATGGAGTATTTTATACCAAATTTGTTTAAATTGGTGTCAATTATGCCCAATCAGAGTAAATTACAGCCAATTAGTGTAAAGTGTGATAAAATACACCCAACTGGAAAACATGTCTCCCAATTAGCATAAATTGGTATCAATTATGCCTAACTGGAGTAAATAAAGCTCAGATGGAGTACATTATACCCAATTAGTATAAATTGGTGTTTGTTGTAATTTACTCCTACTGGGTGTAATTTACCCCAATTTACCCTCATTGGGCATGCTTTACTCAGATTGGATGCAATGTCCCCCAATTTATATTAATTGGTCATAATTTAAAGTAATTTACACTCATAGGGCAAAATTTACTCCATTAAGGCATACTGTACTCCAATGTATGCTAATCTGGCATAATTTACTCTGTTTGGGCTCAATTTATACATATTTATGCTTATTGGGAGTAGTTTACTCCGATTGGTCATATTTTACCCAAATTGACACACATTAGGCATAATTTACTCCAATTGACAAACATTGGGCATAATATGCTCCATTAGGCATAATTCATTCCAGTTGTGTGTAATTTACCCCAATTGATTGTAATTTTACCCTGATTTATGCTATTTGGACACATTATACTCTGATTGGGAATAAGTTACCACAATTTATGCTACTTTGGTGTAATGTACACAGATTGTGCATAATTTACTCAGATTGGGTGTAATTTACTCCAATTGGTCGTTATGTCCCAATATATGCTAACTGGAAATAATTTACTCTAAAATAACTTAAAATTACATGTCTTTTAAACTATCACATTTTGCATTACACATATAGAGGATTAATTTGTGTGTATTGGAGTCTTCTATCACCCTGCGCTGTTTGGTCCATCATCAATGATACATCCTGTGTGTGTGTGTTTGCATGTGTGTGTGTACACACACACAAAAATTTCACATAAAAGTAGAAAAATGATTTTCCAACAATGCTATGCACCACAAGGTTATGGAAACACTATAACCAATAAATAAAAACAATAAGTGTTCATACCAAAAATTACAGAAGACATAATTTAAAACTAAGAATGTATTATATAAATAATGATTTAATAAACAGTGTTAAAATTATGTGAAAATTTTTTACTCTGCAAGGTTAGATTTTGCATATAGCAATTGGAAAATATGATAAGCCATGCCCATAATGTGTACACCACCTGAACGGGACTTTGACTAATAATCAAAATAAAAACATGCAGCACGCCCCTATAACACTTCTTAGGAAGTGTACCAGAATGTTCATTCATAAAAATCATTTTAAAAACATTTGTTTTAGCAATTTATAATTCCACAAAATGAATGCAAGGAGCAAACTAAATAAAAAATTAAACTTGTATATGGATAAAAATAGATTGTTAACTAGATAAAAATAGATTGTTAACCAAACACCTCTTGAAAATCTTCAGTTATTAAATAAAAGTTTTTTTTTACTGAAGCTCTGTACACACTTTGGTGACCTAGTCAAGTATCAAGTGGCCATTTGACGTGCAGGTTGTTCAACATGCAACCCTAACCCTAGAAAGGTAGACTTCGCCTGTACAATGTTATTGGTAGACGTAAGCAAATTTTACATACGTTTAAAATAAAAGCGCTAACTCTGTTCGTAAGGTGATATTTTGAAAATAAATAAGATACTCTTGCTTTATTTCAGAATGAACAATATTTATTATGCTGTAAAAACACTTAACCCATCACAGTACATTATAAAAAAACTTAACTTTTGGACAAAAATATTTCTTAATTTTGGTTTAAAATGATTCTCACTTTTGTTTGTGTACACATATTAAATACTAAAGCAAACTAATTGTGATCTAAATTTAGGAAAACCAATGTTCAAAATATTACAGAACATGAACATCCATCAAATACTAGCCACAGAAATTCCCCATCAGAATAAAAATCATAATTCATGATAACCAAAATAGACCAGGTGTCTAAAAATGTAGAATCATAAAAATTCAGTTCCAAAAGCAGTCAGTCATTTCGTCCACATTTCACACAAACTTTAATTTGATGCTCTCCACATATAGGGACACTACACACTAGGCAGTAAGTTGTGGTATAACATGTTTCGAGTAGGGGCAAAGCTTGCAATAATTTCTTGGTCCCTTTGTTGGAGGAGGGGGTTGTTTCGAAGGTGATGTGTATTCAACACCCAGGTTGGTTGAAATAACTTCTTTCAATAAAGACCTGAGCGTAGAGACTTCCATCTGTGATCGCCACCATTCTTCACATAATTCTTTGCTCAAAGTCATCATGAACTCGATTCTTGTTAGTGGTTTATTTAGGAAGTTGGCCTTACCCTGTTGGCCTTGCTGTTGAGCTGTTTCTGGGGCTTTCTTTTCATTGAGTTTCCTGTAGAAATAGTGGACGTATATAACATAGGTGTTGATGCAGGCTATGTTCAACATATGATAAAAACCGTACAGTGGCCATCGTTTGGTCTTACGACCACAGTTCATGACTCCCCCTTTCGTTTTGTTGTAGCACTGAATGATGTGCGGTTTACCACTGCTCGCATCCACAGTTCCAGTGTCGTACTTCGAGGATACAAGTGTCGCAAGTTTATTGGATTTAGGTTTGAATGACACTGCAGTTATATTCTTATGATAGAGAAAGAGACTGGATCCAGTTGGTCTGTCCTTGTACTTGAAATCCACAAACTCATTTGGAAGTTCTTTCTTATTCTTTTTGATAGTCCCAACCAGAGTGAGTTTCATTTCATTGCGAAGCTTTGAAACTAGATACACACTTGTGAACCAGTTGTCCGTGATATTACCATTATTACCTTTAAAAGTGGAAGCCAGTTCCTCGACAAAATACATACCAGCACTTTGGGAACTGTGCCTTTTCCCATGTATGGTACAGCATCAATCATATATTTTGTTGATACATCACAAGCCATTACAAATTTAATTCCATACTTGTTGGATTTACTTAGAATACACATGAGAAAAGGCACTCGTCCTTGGAATCCCACCATTTGTTCGTTAATGATTATGTATGAACTGGGCTGGTACATCTTTTGGCAATGATCAATTAGGATATCCCAAATTTTGGATATTGGAGCCAACTTGTATATTTAATATATTTCTTCTTTGGTACTCTTGTCGTCAAATCATAATGAGTATCATAAAATTGAATCTTCGCTCTGACATAGTTGAACAATACTTGTGTCCACAGCATGCTGTATAAAATAAATACTCAACTGACAAGTGAATTTTCTTCATAGATGCTGATAAAATAATCAAACCAATTAGTGCATTTAGCTCACTCATCTCTGTGATATCACTTACTATGCTGTTTTCTTTTATATACTGCATCCTTTTTCGTGCCATTTCTTCAGTGGTGTGAAGCAAAATGTCCTCCATTATATCTTGTGAGAAAACAATTTGAAACACTTAATCAGGTTGAAGGCATTCCTTGCTTCTCCAGTAGGACCAGGAGCGATGTGTACAATATTTATTTCAGGAACTTTTCCTCCCGCACCCAGTACTGGATCAGTGTTCCATTCAAACTCACAATTTTTCCCAGTTATAACTTTGTCATCGAATTTCACCAATTTATCACCACTATTGTCACAAGTTTCTCGTTTCTTCAGACTATTGTTGCACTTTTGTTTAGAAGAATATTTTTTTTCCACATCCTCTAATGTTAGAGCCACCACGTCTCTTCATCCTGGTAGTCATTAGTATCAAAGTCAGGATCAACATCGGAATCATCTGCTTCATTGTCATCTTCTATCTCTGGCTGACCATCTCGATCTTCCTCAGAACTTGCCGGTAACACAGTTATCTCTTCATCATCAAGTAATCGTTTTCGGCTCATATCCTGAAACATAGAAGGAACATACAGGATCAGTCCTCTTTCATTGGCAAATTTGTCAAACCAAACTCAGAAGTCCGGCACTTGGTTGGGCTAGCCAAGATTTCATAGGAAATCACGAATCTCTCATTGGCTCATTTTTATATTTATTAGCAAGAATAAAGGAAAGATAGGTATACTTATGAAAAAATTTTATTTATATAACACACTCATATTATGTATGTGTGCATAACATTACACATATGTACATACATACAGTGTACGTATACTTTATACAATTCAAAGTTTATCAAGCGATTATTACCATAGTACTATGTACTGTGAGGAAAAACACTAAGTCATTTATCATTTGAATGTTAAGATTGTGGGGCATATATTGTTAGAATGAGTAAAATCCACTCACTATATAAAGATGTTTATTAGTAGATGTTAGATGGACCCCTATTGATGGGGCGTAGATTGGTAGATATGAGTATGATTGACACACAAACTCTATACATGCATTGGTAGATGTGTGTCAAAATTACCCACACATTTTTTGTATACAGGTAGACATGTGTAAATATGACTCGCAGCCATTTGAAATTACCTTGGGGTGGCGTAATGCATTCCCATGTCAACCTTCCTCTCTGGCATCTGAGCTACTAATGATTGATGGTAGCATACCTAGCAGGAGAGAGCGGAGCGACCTCTTGTCCAGGCAGAGGCAGCCAATGTTCACTTACTTGTGTAAACTTTACACATCTATACCCTTCTACAGTTAAAAGTTTACTTCAACTATGTGAAGATTGTAGATGCTACAACTAGCCAGTGTATTGTGAAACATTTAGTACGCTAGAATGCAGTGTGCTGTTACCATATACATGGCTATGGTATGGAAGTATACTACCTGACGATGATTAAAAGGAAAGTGTATGTTGTTTTGATAAGGATTTAACAAATCAGCAATACAAATATTAAAATAATTTTTAAAACTAGTGTATCTCGATGTAATGTGGATTCAATCCTGACTAAAGTGTAAGCAAACTTTCCCAACACAAGGAAGTTTCTGATGTATACGAAAATTATACAGCAGGGAGTGCTATTAATATTCAAGTCTAAAACCAAATTGAGGGACTACCATGATAAAATTGTGAAAATTTCACAAGGTGGCTTGAAAAGTCGCTCAGCCCAAATATACGACTGTACTTGACAGCGCATCCTTACATTCTGCTCAAGAGAACAAACCCCAAACATCTTTTACACTGCAAACATCAGAACAACAAATTACAGCAGAAAAAATATTATTGCAAAAATTAATGTTTTGTTTTTAATCCTGTCAAATACACAGAAAACTTATAGGTTTTAAAAATGTGAGTCAGTAATATACTTACCATAACTTCAACCCAGTATTATTAAACCAAAAAGACCACCACAATACTTAATAATTACAACTAATGTGCCTCAAAACGCGACCAACCATTGCACAACATGCCGATAAGACAATTTATTTCAAAACGGTAATATGAAGTTTTTTTTGTACAAAAGGAAATATGATACGATTTGGTCAGCACCACCAATTTAAAAATTACCTATTTTGGTGAAGGAATACCGCACAAGTTAACCTACGAAATACTCTCTTAACAATATTGACACAAGTGAATAAATACAAAATGTTGTGAATTTAGTAATAGTATAATAATTAATGATTTAAAAACCATCTGGTATTCACAATATCGGAACCGCCTGAACCAATTAATCTATTAATCTATTTTTAAACAGACACCGAAAACAAATGGTTTCTTTTTTTTCCCCCCTTCCCCATTTGTGATGGGCAAATCATGTTAATAAAAAAAGTGTTTTCTTATTTAGGTTTGGTCCAGAAGACAACAATTTATATTCTTTGTGTCACTTTGGCCAGTCAATATTTAAAGAAACATAACTTATAACATTACAAGCAAAACAAACAAAATTGCTTGTGTGTTTCAACATGAACAGCAGTACTGCCAGAATGACGTATACAATCAATAGGATAGTTGAAAGTTTTGACATGAGGTGCAGGTAAACTAACTGTAAATGTGAAGTGATGATTAGAAGTAGGTTATCAAAATGCTTGTTACAAATTATTATGATACAAATGGAATTATTCCACGTAAAGGCTTTGTTTAAATTATTACTTATGGCTCTGAAAAATCATTGAAAATTTAACCAAAACATTGTTCAAAATCAAATTAAAACAGTTGCTACTACCTGTTGCCCATCCGGTTTTCTCAATTATGTTTACGTTGTGGTAACTACACCATGTTTATGTTGTAACATAATTGTAAGGTAGACTTGAGTTTTAATTAATCCACATGTGCAAGCAAGATTAATTTTTTTCACGGGGAAAATAAAATACCTCATGTTTTGGTGCAGGAATAACAATTCTGTAATGATTAGCGAAATGAAACACTGCGTATCGCGATTCAATGGCGACTGAACGACCATAGCTTTATTACTAATGACATAGAGAAAACAATAGGTGGCGCTAGTTGTTACAGTTTTGATACAAATCATAACACCCCCACTTATCAAAATATTACACACTTTCAATTCCCAAAAGTTTTATAAATCTATAATGTTTTACTGAATTTAAACTCTTGGTTAGCATATCCGCTGGCATATCAGCTGTTGGCAAATATTGAATATGCACAATTTTATCTGATATCATGTTTCTGCAAAAGTGGTATCTGACATCAATGTGCTTGGTTTTATTGTGAAAAATAGGATTTGCCGACAACTTCTGTGCACTCTGATTATCATTACATATAGTGATTGTATACATTTTCTCTGTAATCTCATATTGCAAGTTTCTAAGATATATTACCTATTTACAAGCTTCTGAAATTGCTATATATTCAGCTTCTGTGCTAGATAATGCTATTGACTTCTGTTTTTTACATTCCCAAGAGATGACACAACCTGATAACATAAAACAATATCCTGTATATGACTGTCTGTCCATAGTATCATTAGCCCAGTCCCCATCAACAAAACCTTTAACATCACAATCTTTATTCTTACTATATTTTAAACCAAAAGTTCTTGTATGCTTTAAATATTTAAGTATCCTCTTTACATATGACCAATGCTCTTCACCATGACAATTATTGAACTGACTCAAATATCCTACTGCATAAGCAATATCCGGTCTTGTAAGGACTGCCAGATACATCAAACTACCTATAAGTTGTTGATATGGATTCTGGTTTTGAGCATTTTCACATTTAGTAACATTCAATTTAGCCTCCATAGGAGTCTTAACAGTTTTACAATCAACCATATCAAACTTGTGCAAAAGTTGATCGATATAATTTTCTTGGCTTAAAGTAATTACATTATTACTCTTATCAATTTTAACATCCATACCTAGACAACGCTTTACTTGTCCCAAATCTTTTATTTTAAACTGACAATTCAATATTTCTTTTAACTGTAACATTTATTTTTTATCGTACGAAAAAAAAAAGAAATCATTGACATAAAGAGTGACCATTGTCTTATAACCATTTACAACTTTGCTATATAAGCATGGTTCCAGTTTAGATTTCTTATAACCATTTAGAATCAAACAATTGTCAACTTTCTCATGCCATGCTCTGGAGGATTGTTTGAGGCCATATATAGCCTTTTTCAACTTAAGGACTTTGTTTTTATCATTCTCTGAGCAAAAATTGCAAATAACAAACGCAATGTGATGTGCCTCACAACAGGGGAAAAAGTTTCTTCATAGTCCACACCATACTTTTGACTATAGCCTTTGGCTACTAATCTAGCACGGTAACGAATCTGGTTTTCACTGTCACACTTTTTCTTCAATACCCACTTGCACTTTACCACTGTTTTACCGTCTTCAGGTTCCACAAGCTCCCAAGCATTGTTATCCTCAAAACACTGCAGCTCCTCTTGTATAGCTTGCGACCAACACTCCTTATCTGGACCCTGTAGTGCATCTTCCACCGACAACTCATCAATATGTAATCTGTCACTTTCTGTACACATATTTGAGAAACCATATCTATCTGGTTTTTGTCTTTGTCTAGTAGGCAACGCGCGTGATTGTATCGTTTCATCAACTTCAGTGGAACTGTCCGAGTCTGCAGTATCACCCTGCACATAGGTTTCATCATTATTAAATCCTGAAGTACTAGTATACGAGTCATCAGATTGATTGTTGTCCCCCACTGAATCTGCATTTACTTCGCCAATATCGGTATCAACATTCTCCTTCTCTTTAACTACAGTCAGGTTCTCTGTATTCAAATTTTTTTCCATAATAATGACGTCTCTGCTGGTTGACACTATCTGAGTTTTAGGGTTGTAAACTCTGTACCCCTTTACTTCCTCTGAATAACCTACTAAGATGCACTTCTCAGACTTCTTGTCCCACTTCGCACGTTTAACTTTGGGGACATGCACCATGACAGTACTACCAAATATCTTCAAATGACTAATATTAGGCTTGCTGTTAGTCCATAACTCGTACGGAGTTTTATTATTTAATCCAGCTGCTACCGTTCTATTTTGCAAATAAACAGCAGTATTACTTGCTTCTGCCCAAAATTTCTTCGGTAGATCAGCTTCAAACAAAAGGCATCTCGCTTTTTCTATTAAAGTTCTATTCATGCGTTCGCATAAACCATTTTGTTCAGGCGTGTAAGGATTTGTTTTTTGATGTATTATTCCCATTTTTTTCAGGTAATCATCCAATTCTTTATTACAGAATTCACGTCCGTTATCACTCCGTAAAATCTTTATCTTTTTTCCCAGAACATTTTCAACTTTAGCTTTGTATTGTTTAAAGCATTCAAAAGTTTCACTCTTATTTTTCAAAAAATAAATATGTGTCATTCTGCTGTAATCATCGACAAAAATAAGAAAATACCTTGACCCTCCTAGAGAAGCATTCTCCATAGGTCCGCAAAGATCTGTATGTACTGTATTCAATAATTCAGTACTTCTGTCACCCTCATGAGAGAACGGCAAGCGACTTTGCTTCCCCTCACAACATGTGACACAAGACATCTTGCTTATATCTGTATTCTTATCCAATTGCAATCCTTCCACAGCATCCTGCATCTTGTTAAGATAGTTGCTATTAATATGTCCCAGTCTCCTATGCCAGGTTTCGCCGGATTCCATCACAGCAGCTGACAAACACATGGGCATGTTTAGTTTGTATACTCCATTTACTAATGAGGCTGTAGCAACTTTTTCGCCTTTTCTATTATAAATGATACAACTGTCACTCGTGAAGGACACTCCATTGCCATTGCAGATTAATTGACTCACAGATAAGAGATTTGTTGTGATACTTGGAACACACAACACATCTTTGATTGTCACATCAAACTTGCTATCTTCTGTTAAAGTTTTAATCTGCACATCACCGGAACACTCAACAGGCACCTTACTATTGTTAGCTACAATTATTTCTTTAGTGCTCTGTTCGTATGAAACATTTGTAATCCAATGTTTATTCGTTGTTAGGTGCACACTTGCCCCCGAGTCGACATACCAATCGTTTTTGCTAAAACTGCCATTTAAAAATACAGCACTGAAGGCATTTGTTTGCTTTTGTTCACTGTGCGTATTATATTTCTCTTTATTGGGACATTTATTTTGGAAATGGCCAGTCTGTTTACATCTAAAACATTTGATGGTTGATGACTTTGACGTTTGTGAGCCATCTTGTTTATGGTCTTTAACCACAGACTTTTCTTTTTTCTTATGTTGGTATTTACGAAAACTAGCAAATGCACCACTAGTTTCATTCGTTTCAGTTTCCTCCATGTCCAATAATTTCGTTTTAATGGCGTCCGTTGTTATGCAAATTCCAGAATGTTCTATGGCCATAATCATTGGCGAAAACTTTTCAGGCAATCCCGCCAACAATAATGACCCGATCCATTCGTCATTTATGTTAAAACCAGTTCCAGCTAATTTTTGTCCATTTTCAACTATTTGAGTCACATAGGCAGTCATTGAGATACAATTTTCAAGCCGAATAGAAATTAAATTTCTCAACAGACTTATTCTTCTGGTAAACCCCGAATCGTCGAATAAATGCTTTAGTTTCATCCATAGCTCCTTTGTAGAAGTAACGTTTTTTATATGAACGTAAATCGGGGGATTAATGGTCAAGATCAATTTTGCTCTGGTTTTAGCATCATCCGTGGCTCCTAATGCTGGTTGATTCGGCTCCTGCTTGATGCATCCTAGTATGCCCTCCAAGACCAGGAAATTCTCTGCCGCAAAACACCATTCACTATAATTCTCGCGTCCTTTCAACTTAGGGACGCTTATCACATAGTTTGAAGCCATTACGCGGTTACACACACACACACAAATACACACAATTAATAGTCTCCTTCAGCGAATATAATTATACTCAGTACTTATCATACCGTACAAACTATCGCGAGATTATTATTCAATTGTTTACTGGGCCCATAACCTGTAATGATTAGCGAAATGAAACACTGCGTATCGCGATTCAATGGCGACTGAACGACCATAGCTTTATTACTAATGACATAGAGAAAACAATACGATGACATAGAGATAACAATAGGTGGCGCTAGTTGTTACAATTTTGATACAAATCATAACAAATTCACCTCACTCCCATACTTAAGGTGCGTTTACAATTGCAAAATTAAATATTAACTTACGAGTTATGACATGTACAGAAGAATTGAAACTTTATCTCAGAAGTTGGTTTCCAATTGAACTTAAACAGGTTGTGTGTGTGATGGTATTTTCTTAAGCATTAAAATAATTACAGTAGTTATATTTAATACATTTATGTAAAATTTAATGATGGTGACTAATCAGAACAGAGCTGTCTGTGTTATTGGTGAGAAACTATTATTTCCAATAATGTAAGCATTAAAAATATTAAAAATGCAAGTATATATGGATGTTTACGATTATATTTGTAAACTTAGTTCACAATAATGTTACAAGATGCCATAGCGACATATCTGAGTTCATGTGAAATGGAGGTGTAAATAAAAGTAAAAAAATATTTTTTGATTATTAATTTATTTGCACAGCTACTATTTACAACTTTAAACTATTTCCACTATTACTCTTGTTACTCTCAATGAGCGCAATATTTAATGTTTATTTCAATTCTAATTAAAGTCCATATCAATGTCTCTATATTGGTTACAGTCAATTCACACTCATCATTTAAACATATTTAATCCATTAATCAGAACATTCTTTAACGATAACCTCAGAAATTCAATCTGCTGAAGGTTAGGGAGACACAAGTCACAATAGGATTATCGCAGCAGCACGCAGCAGCTTGCCATTATGAATCGCCGCCTGCTTCTTACATCACACTCACCTGACATTCCTTCGCTCTCGCAAGCAGGACGGGGCAAGGGAAGAGGTGATGAGTAGCAACATGTAACAATAATAAGCTCCTCTCCTAGAAAATATCTGCTTTTATGTATGTTGTGTTATACGAGGTTCGGTTATGAATAGTTATCAACCAAAAAGTAAAGGACAGGTTTCTCATGAGTTTCTATTGGCTGGATTTAAGCATTATCATGTGAATTGTAAATTCAGAATATGTATATCCACCTGTAAGTACTGCAGTTACTGCATAATTCTTAATTCATAATTTTTCAAGACATTCACAACAACTTCATTGGCATTAAGTAGAACAGAAAGTTGTGACCAAGTTATACCAGAAATGTATTGGTATCGGCTGTATCAGTAAAGAAGCATTAGTTTGTACCAGTATCTGTAAAAGGCTGTATTTGTGCTCAGCACTAATAACAACAACAACCACAACAACAATAATAACACTTACCTTAAGCATGATGGAAGAGAAAAAAAAATTCTGAAGAAGCACAGCTGACTTTTACGTATTTGATGCACAATAAACAGACATTTATAATTTGAAAATTCAGATATTTACACACAAATGTTCACTAACAGATGACGATATGGATTGTCTTGGCAGAAGGGCAAAATTCTAAGAGTTGAGACGTCCAGTGACATTAAATGTACCAATTTATTGGAAGACATAAAAGTTATCAGAGTCTCATATGACATATGTACCAAGATAATTCTTTGGTGGGTGGTATAAAGGGCATAAGTCTTATTACAATAACATATGACTTATTCCCTTTATACCAACCACCAAAGAATTTAGTCCTTGTATGCGAAAATACCAAAAGTTTAAAATTTGTGGTTGACTGATATAAATATACAAAAAACAATATCATTCAGAGCCTCACTTGTCTCAACTGAAGATACAGAAAAAAAATGGCATTGCTTTTTTTGGTGTAAGAATCTGTAATGATGCACCACGTTTTTGCTTAAAGTACCTGCATTTTGCAATGTGTGCACCAGGATTACTTAATGATCATCTAACATCCATAGACATGTCTAGTTAACAGTTGGGGTGGAAGACAGTTTTAGGTTGATTGATGATGGGTAAGGTTTCAGGGGAATGAAAAAGGGTGTTTAGGGGTTGAGAACTGCTTACCCGCACCACTCACTAGACACGCTCAAAATGAAACTTGCAAAGCATCTAAGCAAAGAGGAACACCAATGTGTGACAGAATTCCTGGAGTTATCTAGGAATTCCCAGGTTTACCACTGTTTATTCTCCATTTTGTCAAATTTCTGTCTTTCACCCGATAGTATTAGGTGTGCAAAAATTTCAATATACCACTTTCAGAAGCAGAAAATAAAAAAGTACAAGCATCTGTAATACTTTTGTATCTAACTGCTCTTTTTTTTAAATTAAAATTTATATCAATCTATCAGTAGTGCAATTAATGAAAAAAAAGACTACAAGATCTTGCATAGCTGCATGCATAGTATCATGCCCCAAATTCTTAAACTTGATATGACAAATCCTTAACAGCAAATACTTAGGACACAAAATATTAGTTATGATTTTGTATATAATCTGCTTTCATTTTTTTATTAATTTCCTTTGAAAGTTTGTAATTTTCACAATTTTCTCCTTATTCACTCAATTTCCAATTATTCAATTTCAAATCAGAAGGTACAACAGAGTGTGTGTTCTGAATTTACAGAAATGTTAGTGTGTTACTGTGTATGTTCCATCCTGAACTTTATCGAAACATAACTTTGTAACTCCATAACTAAGCATGTGAGTACACATGGGTTTGTGGGTGTGTTTGGAATGGCAACACTCAGCAACCTTCCACAAATGGACTTGGATTAAGGCTCAAGGAGTCAGTGTTTGACCACATTCTGGAACAAGAAACCTCATGCTGGTCTGAGTTACCAAGGACCAGTTGGCACCCTGGTAAACCCTTCAAAATGTCTTAAAATGCTTAAAATTCATTCCTGTAAAAACTCTGAATTATTTATTAATTCATGCCCTAATGTACCTTACCATATTTCATCCTTTAACCGTATCACATTTCATCCTTGATGGCTATGGTGTATGTAGCAAGATTATTCTGACAAAGAAGCAACATGAATCTTAACAAACATTAAAATTTCACCAACAGACAATAGATCATCAAACAAAAATGTACAAACTGAACAGAAAATGACGACAACAAAGAACCACCAATGAAAACCAATCAAGGTAATATAATACTCTGGTAAATAAAAAAAGTGTTTCAATTTAGAAAATTCCCAAATGATGACAAAACAAATGCAAAAACACAGTATACACTGCTGTCATTACGAAAAGTGGATGAAGATATAAGACTATAAATAATAATTTATTATGCATGTCTGCATTGCTCACTGCAAATCTTACTTAATCGCCTTACACAACTGTAACACAGGGATTCACGTCTGCATGCTCACTGAAAATCTTACTTGATGGCTCCCAACAACTGTAACGCAGGGATTCACGTTGTTCCATGCATGATTATTCAGATTATTAAGCATCCCATCTCGCATGAAACAGGCTTCATTGGTGAAAACTAAACGGAGAAAATAAAAAGAGAATCATTTAGTGCCGGAATCTGACTGAACACAGTGCAAAGTGCAAAGCCAGCATGTCTTGAAGCATCAACTATCTATGGATGGTAGAGGTGCAGCTGATGTACCAAAAATACTTCTCAAATACTGTGTGTGATACCCATTTCACATACTACTTTAATAAGAAGACACCTTACTCCTTGCCCACCCAATCAAGCACTTCTCCAATGTCGGGAGTCCATGCAGCTCAACTTCCATCCTGAAACCTATGAACAATGGGTTCTGGCTAATAAATATCAACTCTAGTGTATTTGGAACATGGTACCACATCTCCATTTTATGAAATACTGTATCAAACTCTCAACCTTGCCATTTTTTCATATGATAAATCACCATGACTTTGAACATATTACCAGGCATCTCAAAGAAGTGATTATGAAAATAATGTAATAAAAATGTGTGCTCCTATTGAGCACAGCCAGCTTCTGAGGGTGATTTATACAGGAATAATAATGTACCATAAACATTTGGAAAAAGTAATATTCGAAATGCAGCATTATAAGGTCTCAGTAAAACAAAGATTAAAGACAGAAAACTTTAAATTGACAATAACCCTATAGACTAAACATTATAATTAATAATAAAACAAGTTATAGGGTGAAAATGATCTTGAACAAACCCAACTTCACCTTCACTTAACAGCCCCTTCCCTCCTCTATTTCACCAACCAGAAAAAATATCCCCCCACCCCCAAGACTATTTTGTAAAGGTGTGAATCCCATAGAACACCTCAGTAATTTAAATAAGCACTGGGCAACGACAGCCATCAGGTACTGACAGAAACAAATCCACCTATGCAATACACAGACACTGCCATAAAAACAGCTGCACCTGGAACAAATTATTCACACAAGGCAACCACTATACAGCGCCATCATGGGTAATATTGCAACCAATTTAAATTTGGCTGTAATTGGTTGTGTATAGCTGCCTCCAGATCCTAACACTGCTACAACCTTGGAAATATGAAAAGGAACACACATATGCTGTGAAGGTTCTGGATGACCCAAAATGACTATCAGAAGATATGAACATTTAATCATGACATACATGAACTTAAAAATGTCTCTTTCCACTACCCAGAGACATGCAGCAGCATCACTAGTAACCCCTGTTTCCATCTGTGACTTGTAGAAGATGATTTGCATTCTCGTCCCTTACCTATCTACCACTGACACCTTGATAATGACAACTTTGTTTAGAGTTTGTATCATGTTCAGGTGACACGGAGGCCTGAGGAATGGCAACGCATTGCCTTAGTGATGGATCCTGGTTTTGTCTGGACATGGGTGGTGATGATATTTGGATATGGAAAGGCACTGAACAGCACAAAAATACAGACTTATTCTGAAGGAACAAAACCAGAACTAGTGGTCTGATGGCATGGGGAGTAATTTCATATAATTTTTTATCTTCCTGGTAGTAATCAGGGGAACAGTAATGCCATAGCAAGTTATTAAGGAGATTCTGCAGCCTTAGAGACTCCCCTCTGGCATGGCTCCAACTGGTAATTTTCAAACATAATAATGTCCACTCACAGCATGGGTTTTCCAGCACTACCTTTATACTGTTGAAACACTTCTTTGGACAGCCCAGTCTCAAGACTTCCCTCCTATAGAACATTAATAAAGCGTGTTAGGATGACAGTTTCAAACATTAACTGGTTTAGAGCATCTGGAAGAGCAGTTGCAACAACTATCATATTATCTTCCGCAGGATGGCATCAGAAGTTTCATTCTATCACCCCACCAGTGGCGAGGCGTGAGATTTTCACAAAGGTAAGCAATTTTTGCGGAACAGAAGAAGTATGTCATTTTGATAAATTCTAAAAACAACCACCATTAGGCAGTTGCATATCGACAAATTTACCTTGTTGGTTTAAAGATACTCTACTTAAGTCGGTATACTACTTGCGAGCATTATACAAGGCCAACATTCAACACCAAGTGAGTTGGAGTATCGCCATTTAACTTAATAATGTAACAACACTTGCTGAAGTCCAATAATTTTCAAAACAAAAATTAATGTACAGTTAAACATTTTTGTCTTGGAAAAGCTAGCTAACAGCACAAAACCAAATAACATGCTAACACAAACATTTGTATATCTGCAACACTGCCTAACCCATGTAAAGCACATATGCTGGCGATGTCATAAGTTTACAAATGTGCGTAGATTTAGAACTAGATCATACATAACAAACATTTTGAACATCCTGTTTCCCAGTCAACTACGAAACACTTATATCAAGACACAAAAAAAAAAAAAATGATTACTCACAGCTTATTAAGAAGTTGTTTTTTGACATATGGATAGGGAAGACAGTCGTTCTACTGATGCACTCATAACTGGGATGGTGAAAATAAGACTAGATAGTTTATACACTTGGGGAAAAACATTGTTGAGATCAGCTGACTTCAGAAAATGATGGTGTTCAGCGAAGCTCTTAACTGCAAACTGATCAGTTTCATAAACAACCGTTAATTCACTTTGTAATCTGGCAAAATCGAAAAGGTCGCCATAATTTTCTTTCAGACAACCAAAGCATTCTTCAGATTAACCATTCTTAAATGTTTTGAATTTTGTAGGGTCCAACAGTTCTAAAAATCTGAACTTTCCATTGCACAAAATCTAGATGTTAGATTTAATATTATGTCAATAATTTCAAAGTACCAGCCTTCTGTTCGATGCCTTTCTATCTTCCCCATCAATATGACCGATTCGCAATATTTTGTTTTGGTGCAGCTCTGCTACGCTTTTATGTTCATTAACTTTTTGCCAGATTGAATAAAATTTACTTCTGTTTTTGAAGATAGTCCTAGAACTCAATTTTCACGATGCAGAAATTAATGACAAACATTTTCTTTTGCAAAACTTGAAAAAGTACATTGGTCATCTGGAAAATAGTGGAAAAACATGCAATAGGAAAATTAAATCAAAACCTCGTAAGGTAAATAAAATACTGCGAGCATTTAGCAGTGTTTCACTATCCCATTTGCCAGCATTTTCAATCATTAGTTCAACATGTTTTCTATTTCAGATTTGTATTCACTAAATGTTTCAACAAGCCCACTGTTGAAATTCCAACGAGTGGGAGATGCACTAGGCAACAGCTTCTTAACTTCTTGGTCTAAAGCATAAGTTTTCTTTGTTGACTTAGAAAAGAAAGTTCAAAATCTGAAAGTGTCATGAAAAACCTTTGGCACTGTTTAATGTGGCTGGCTGAATCTGATAAAACCAAATTTAGTCTATAGGCCTAACAATATACAAAAATGGCCTCACTGCATTTCACTCTTACAAATGACTAAAGGCCACTTATTTCACCTGCCATGACTGCAGCACTGCCATATGTTTGTGCTACTAATTTTTCAAAACATTTGAAATCACTTAAAACACAAAATACGTGCTCTGGTAAACCCCTAGCAGACCGATCACAACTAACAGCACTAAAGCCAAGAAAACATTCTTCAACTGCCCCTTATGAATTTACGTATCGCAAAAGGGTGGTTAGCTGCAATGTTTTGCTCACATCTGTTGTTTCATTCAATATTATTACTACAAGCAAGGTTTTCTCTATTTCCATCTTGATGCTTTGTAACATTACATCGCAAACAGACTGAATCTAATAATTTTGTATGTCACTTGACAGACCAGAAAAAACTGTGGAATTTTCTAAATGGCTCTTCAGATTACTGTCCATTTCTCCGAAAGCATAAACAAGTTCAACAAAATGTCCTCTATTTAGAGAATTTGAAGACTTATCATGTCCCCTAAAAGCTAATTCCTGTTTGGCTAAGAAAGAGGTATCATCAATTAAACGACTCAAAATATGTCTACTCTTTTTAACATTTTCGTTGTAGTTCTGAGCATATAACGTGCATTAGTCACTCAACTAGAACTCAAATCTAGTTTTCCCAAAATGTTTCAGTGACATTCATGACACTAAATGTGATTTACTCAGATCATGCCTTTTAACCAATTTATGAAAGTTGTTCAAATCACAAAACCCGGATTGCTTACAAAACACCTTTTTTCAGAGGACAATAATAACCATGGTCAACTATATCACTTCTGAAATTTCTTGCACCCAGTAAGCCATGCTGTCCGTTACAACTAGCGTTAAAATGTCGCACGCACTGTTTTGTTTTTGTAGTCATGTTGAGATCCGAAGTTGGTTTCCCATGAATGATTATGTCTTTCAAATTTAATATAGTCAACAGCTAAATGGAAGTTGTAAAATGTTTTCTATTGAGCACTTGCAATCAGTCACTTCTGTAGAATTTGGCTGAACATCATCCAAACTGTTAATTTTGTTCAATAAAACTATAAACTCAATAAAAAGAAAATATAATTTCATGTTTTATGCACTTATTTTGGTCAATTTTCACAGCCATGCCAGTTTAACTCCATGACCAGCCGATAGAGATGAACATGCAAATGAACCACTCCTCCTCTCATTGGCTATGGTAGAAGGCCATTGGCACTACAGGTTTATGAAAACTTTAATTGTTAACAATGAGTTAAAAGTATTAGATTTACTAATTATTCTCAAATTTAAAAAAAATGTCAATTCACACGTGGTTACGTTATAACATGCATAATATTTAAACTTAAGAGTCAAATTAACTTAATGATCCATAAATTAAAATATACCCCACCACATCCTGGCTATATTTATTTCTGTTTTGACATTGTGGATGACGTAATTACCAAAGCAAACTGTTTCAAAGAGTACTTACTTGTCGCAAGACAACAAAACTGCAAGATTCTCTCGATCACAATAGAATACAAACAACAAAGTTCAAGGCACATGTCCTAACAAAATTCAAAATAATCACTTTTTAACTATGTAATGCATTTGAGGATTCAACTTTTGATTATATGTTTTATCTCAAGAATCTAACATAAATTTGGAGTGGTGATAATTTAAGACACTTTTATAATGCAGACACGATAATGGTAGCGAACTAAAATTTATTTTACTAACAAGCACATACTGCACTTACCTTAAATATGTTCCAAATAAAATAAAACACTGCATTTCTTATCTTCTTGATGAATAACAGCTGGTAGTTGCACATTGTAGTCACGCATATTACTATAAATATCCACTCACACATTCAGTTGTATCACAGGTATTTCCAGTTAAAGGAAAGCTGAGAAGCTACGTTTCAGATCAGAAGGAACAAAATCTAAATACTATTCCACAAACAGTTTACCAGACATGCTTTAGTTAAAACACTTTATGTGTAAGTATCCAATACGCACGTGAAAACCAACATTGTTGGTTGTTTTACAAAACAAACAAAAGACTGTCAATATTTAGACTGCTCATACAAGTTCGGTCACCACTTGACTAGCACTGTGCCGTACGCAAGTCACCTCATTGCTTCCATGGCTCTCTAATTCCCCCGCCCCACAACAGATGGCACCCTGTGTTCTACCGCCGCACAAGCCCTGAACAGTCGTAGCACTAGAAGCACACTACAAGACTGCTTCCAAGCAAACAACATCACGAGACACTAACCACCGTTTACCGCACAGCTATTAGAAATTATTGAGTGCTTAATGGTGAACCACCCCAGTTCTGCTCAAAGGAAAATTTAATATATTCAGCTTGTTATTTGAGCATTGCCAAAAAAGAAAAATTATGATTTACAAAAAAAATGTTGCTTTAAAATTTTTTTTTTTAAATTATGTAAAATAAAATTATTTTAATTATAAAAACTGTTGCTTCAAAAACTGAATTCAATAATTTTGTCAGTAATTGATCTGGAAACTTAATTTGATGATTTTTAAAAATCTAAAAAAAAAAATGCTGACCAAAATTATTTTTCAAATAATTAATGGTTAAAAACAAAATTTTTTTTAAATTAAAAACCGTATGATTTTGCAGAAAGAGTGAAAAATAACAAAAATATTGGGTGATATTATTCCACCAATAATTATGGAAAGACTGATGTGTGTCGTAATTAGGAAATTAGAGCGGCGCTGTCACTAACCCCCCCCCCCTGCTTAAACCAGTGTAGGGACTTTGTACGACACGTGCCGTACATTCACGTATCCCGAGGTCAAGCCAAGAAGATGTAGCGTGTCCAGGCCCTTACACGTGTCGCTGCAACGCAGGCCTCCTCCCACCCTCCTCTCCCACCCCCTAGCAAGCCCCGTGAAATTTGTAAACGCCGAGAAATTATGAGATAGTCAGGCGTTTTCCGCCTGAAGTTGAAAACACGCACTGAGAAACAGCTGACAAGCTTAGAAAGNATGGGGACACACACTGTGGAAGAATAAGCTGACAGGGTAAGTTTCAGGATGCAGGCCACCACCTCCCCCCAACCTTCACGAACCATGGCACGTGTTAGAAGTGCTTTGTACTGCAGGCCACCGCCTCCCCCCTCCCCCAACAAGACAGACACGTGTAGAAACTTGGGAGGGAGTCGAGAAAGGATATAAGCCCCTTTGAGGGGATGGTGGGGCCAGTACATCAGTAGATGAGTAGATGAGTACATCAGTAGAGCAGTAGATCAGTAGACCATCAGCCAGTTCGTCAGTACCGCACAGAGGTCAGTTGTAATCACAAGAGAGTAAGGCCAGGGAGATCGGACCCCCGGCCGCGTCAGTTCGCAGAGACAGTCAAAGTAACGAGCAGCAGGTGGCGCAGAGTTCGGTACCGCCACCCCGGAATGCGCAGGTAGTCAGTCGCGACATCAAGGGGTCAGCCAAATTGGGACGCTAGACACGGAACACAGGGCAAAATCAGAGACAATCACCAGAGTCACGTCGGACGAGTAGTTTCACCATGCCGGGACGCGAGTCAGTCAGTCACCGCATTAGTCAGTCAGTTACAACTCACCGAGAAGGCGGAGTCGAGTGGTGAACTTCAACGAGAAGTGCCATGTTGAGAGGAAGCAAGCTGCGTGCAACAAGCCAACCACAGAGGGCCTTTTACAGGGCCATCCAGCTCACCAGATCTCATCAACTGCCGGAACTTATCCGGGCCATCCAACTCACCAAACCTCAACTGTCGGAACAACTACCACGCAACATGTGCAGATAAGTAACCACATCGTCACTCGGGGACCTGTCCTGTCACCAAATGCCCCCACAGCATCGGAAACGTAACCAGAACAGTGTAACCAGGCCTTCAGGCCTTGAACTCGCAGGGCGTTAAAGTATGAGTAAATTCTCTTCCAAGGGGCCAGGAAAGTATGTGTAAAGTCCCGCAACAGTGCCGGGAACGTGTAAATGAATTCCCGTTAAATATACCTGTTCAAAACTAAGAAGTCGTGATAAAGTCATTGTGTGATATACCTTCAACCTTCAAGGCACCTAGAGTCTGTGCCACTGAACATTAACTGTAGACCCTACGAACCATTCTGTACACCACAGATGGGGAGTAGCGTCAAGACTTACAAATTATATATAGGAATTATCAAAAATGAAAACTTCTTTAAATTTTTTAAAAATATGTTGCTTTGATAACTGAATTAAATAATTTGTTAATAAAAAATTTTAATTTAAAAATAATATGTTACTTTGGAAGCTGTGGTATGGATAGAGTGGTTGTGCCATGTCTATAGGCCTCGGGGGTAAGTTATTGGCAACAAATGGCCTTTCTCTGGATCTCTTGTTTGGCAAATCTCTGGTCCCCTTGCCCTATGACACCACAAGTGTACCATTTAGGGTGGCCCTTGTTCCTCATGGTTTTGCTGTTCTATATCTACATTATTGGCTAATCCCATGTAATAATCAGGGTACCAGTCATCATCTGTGTTCCTCTCAAGTCTTCACTTTTTCCTGACCCATGGTGAGATCTGTTTCCCAACAATGGGTGGCATTGGCTTGTCTTCCATTTCTTTGGAGTCTCCTTCCCTGCCGGTAGGAGTTTCTCACTAGCCTCCAGTGGTATTTTCTCTGCTCACTGTGCATTGTGATGTACTTTTTTCACCTAGGCGCGAGTGGGGCGTATCAGTTGGCTGTGGTGTGAGGCACGTAATCCGATCACTACATCTCCATGGTCCCCTCTTTCCACTCATGTTAGCTAGATAATTTGTACGTACTCTCTCATGTGTCTTTCCAATTGTACTTCAGATATTACAGAATACAACATACATAATTTGATTGGCATACTTAACAGCAAAATGAGTAAAACCTAGATATAACAAAAATTACGGGACCAAAATATTGTGTGTTTGTTGTAAGGAGGTATGTTGTATGGCAGTTCACTAAAACAATGCTCAGTTAATAGACTATATTTTAAATTTTGTCACAGATAATACTTTAATGATTATGTAACAAAATAATATTTATTTTGCATGAAAAAAAAATATATTCTACATAACATGTATTAATAAAAATTCAAAAACTTAAGCGACCCGTTAGTTTATATTAAATGATTAACTGCATAAATACCCAAACAAAGCATTTGAAACTGCACCATATATTTTGAGGTCAATCCAACAATGCAATTATTTAAAACATATTGCAAACAATTGCATTAGCCTACTTTATTCAGATAATAAATACTAACTAAAAATCAGATAAATAAAATAAAATGCTGGTGGACAAAGTTTCAATACGCGGCTGCAAGAGGATGGTGGCAGGAGGGGGCAGCATATTTAAGGGTAGCTGTCATTCATTAAAAAACACAATGTTCATGTTCTCCCCTTCCCCTTTTATTTTGTGTGTGCCATTCCAAACACCATTTGTAAGGAAGATAAGGAGCCTGGCGCTTCAACTCATGTTCCTGGACTTTCTCCACCCTCAGGCTACTGCTCTCTTCCGTAGACATGGTAACATTCCTTTCTCTCCACTGCTTAACAAAGAAAGACAAAAATGTTTCACTTTCAAGCTTTGTCATGAAAGGCTAATGGAACACAGGAAGTGGAACGCCACTAAGGGATTGTGTGGACGGGGGATAAAGGGGTATGGCCATTAGAACAGAACTGCGCAAAAGATCAATCCAGGAGCAGGGGATACGGGAATGGGCCACTAGGTCTTTTATTTCATGTAAAAGGGGAGACTAAATAAGCTCAGGGTGGATATTTATTTTTACGTGGTTCATTGCAGAGTTATAGTTTTTATTGGTTCATTGCATTGCATATAACGAGAAAGTTAAGATGCTATAAGGCCAATAGATTTTAAATTAAAAGCTTTTGTAGACAAAAATGGTCATTTTGTTGCAGGCTGACTATTTTCTCCAAGTTAATAATTTCCTATGTAAATAATTTGTAAAAAAATGTATCTTCATCAGATGTCAAAAATTATTTTCATTAAAAGTGCCAAAGCATCATTGAACACTGAGTGCAACTAGTGCCTGCCAGCCAATGCTTAGCAGCCACAGAATAAGTCTTCTTTATTCTGTGTCGTAACTGTCAAGGAGCAGTCACTCGCTGCTGGCTGCCCCTATCTTGGGCATTCCATTCCACTAGAGGCGCAGCTCTTGAAATTAACTGTGTGAGAGGGTGCCATGTGTGTGTCTCCCTCTTGCTACCTCTCACTCATTAAGTTTCCTTTCAGCCAGCAGCAGTATTTTACTATGGAAGAAACATGATTAGGCTTCTTTTATCTTATTGCAGATCACATGCCAACCATTTTTCTGTTGAAAATAGTTACTTTTGACTTAGTTAAAACTGTAATCAATCCAAAACAGTTTGTACAAAAAGTATATAAAATAAGTGGGTCTGGTATTTTTTAGTCATCAAAGATAAAATAATACACAGTGCATTACAATTAATGAAAAAAGATTGTTAGAAGCCAGGATCGATTGTGTGTAAACAATATAAAATGGTGGCAGCACTAGTAATGCCACAGACACATTGATAGTTTCACGCTATGTGGACTACTGTGTTTTGAACCATTTATGACCAAGTTGGCTTGTTTTGTTTACATTCTAAGTGGTACCAAATCTTTACTTTGCTGTAGGGGTTTTTTCTACACTCACAGATGTATTTTGGTACATAGAGATACAAAATGCATTGTTCTTAAGGGCGTTTGGCACAACCAAATGTATTCAGTGGAGACTACATACCAAAAACGCAAGTACCAAAAAAATAGCATTAATCAAAAATTTTCAGTGGTCCTGGCTAAATTCCTATATAGATAATGATACAATTATGCACTTTTATTGTTTATAAAATACTGCATCGATCGAAAAATCTTTTAGTACCATCACTTAACCCTCTCTAGACCAAAATGTTAAAGAAAGTGTACACAGACACCAATTATTTCATACATTAAAAATATTGTCAATTTTCTTACAAAACTCTTTTAAAGATTATACTGTCACAATTTTTGTAGTGCCATCTAGCACAGTGTTTTACATGACATTATATAGTAATATGAGAGGAAATCTCTACAGAGGAAAGCTAAGAGCAAATGATAAAAAGATTGGCAGACAATAACATATGTCAAAATTATATATAGCCAACTCCCGATTTTCCGAGGTAATGACTTGTTAAGGGTTCACAGCTAACTAATTTCATGGTTAAAGCGATGGGGGAAAAAAATGTTTACTTTAGGCCTATATAAAGTACACGTAGGTTATGTAAACCAATAATATAGTCATATGAGAGCCAGTGTTTGGCAACATCATAAATGATATTTACATCATCACATACACAAAATTCTGTATCAGCTGATTCAAGAACGATTGTAATAAAATTTCACATAGGCTATTATGACAGCCTACATTAGCACAACAGACATCAGAGAAGTATGCGGGCAGGAAGATCATAGACAAAATGTCTATGTAATTTATTTTATATTGTTACAAAACAGCTCTTATTAGTGTAACAAATTTAACTTTGTTCTAGAATAATGTGTAGGAGTTTAAACGAAATGGAACACCGTATGCAAAAGTTTAACTTTGTTTATGTCTTTATCATAGGGCATGCTTGCTGCTAACATTGTCATGTGCAAGCTTCATATTAATTGAAGAGGCCAAACATCTAATGCAGAGTATTTTTCAAATATTTCTACATTAATTTGACGTAATATATTTCAAACCAGAGTTGTTTCAAACCCACATGAGACAAAAAATTCACTTTTAAAAGGATGTGCTGGATACACTTTATACGACAGCAGCAAAATAGGTGAACTTGCTGCTATCTGTCGGTCGGTGCGAGCGGCTCGCTTAGGAAACCACGCCCCCATGAAATGACTCGTTTTTCATGTGTAAAGTGCAAATATGCGAACAAATTCTCAGAACTTTAAATTTTCCGTGAGCTCTATAAATATTTTAGCATAACATATTTCCGTGTGAAGCGATTCTGCTTGCTAATAAATTGGATTCGGCCTGCAATTTCCAAGCCTTTCTGAGGTCGGCTTGCCATGTTTTTTTCTGTTGACTCCCCTCCCACTTCATCAACAAAGTGAAAATAAATGTTATTTATTTATTAAAACCACACGTGACGTGTTGTTTGCGTAGGAGTCATTCTTGCGAGAGACAAATTTTATGCTAACGTGATATTTTGTCATCCAGTCGTACTCGGTGCCACGGTTAATTTATAAATAGCCTCTGCATGTATTAATGACTGTAAACTATCAGATAGCCTTTTTAACGAGCAGATAACAGTTTTAATAGTGAAATTCTTTATTATTATGAATGAAAATGTGCCATCTGACAATTTCCCTGAATTCCTAATACTTTCAAGTTTCACTCATATTCACTGTTAAAAACGTGTGCAAATATAGTACCAAAATCCCATTTAATTTTAAAATAAATCAGTACCACATCACTTGACTGCAGCCAGGTAATTAACAGCGCACGCGTGGGTTATTAATAGCAGTGGCGCGTGACTGGCAGCAGCGTGTGACTGGCAGCGGAGCGTGACTGTTAGCAGCTGTTAAACATTTGACTTTGAACTGGTGGCTCCACGGTTAAGTCGCAACCCGATTAAACCATCCCCGGTAAATCAGGAGTTGACTGTATACAGAACTTATCAATATGATGCCACTTGGCAACTGCAGACACATTTCAAAAAAGTACACACTAGTAAAGAAAATGCCATATGGCATCGCCAGTCTGGAAAGGGTTACAATTTCACACAGCCATCTTTTTAAGCTAGTTTATGCAACATCTAACAACTGGGAGTGAAATACATTAAGTGCGGTGTTCTCCAGTTCAGTTGAAGGAGTCTTAAGTCTGGCAGTCATGTATGACCTAGATCCCTCCCCTTACAAGCCTGCCGAGAAGGCAAGCAGTTACCTACTAACCAGAGTGGCATCCTTGCGTATGTCTGTATCTATCTATCTATCTATCTCTATATCTATCTCTATATATATATATCTATATATATCTATATCTCTATCTATCTATCTATCTATATCTCTATCTATCTATATCTCTATCTATCTATCTATATCTCTATCTATCTATATCTATATCTATCTATCTATCTATATCTCTATCTATCTATCTATCTATCTATCTATATCTCTATCTATATCTCTCTCTCTAAACCATGTTTGTGATATGTATGANTCTATCTATATCTCTATCTATCTATCTATATATATCTATATCTATCTATCTATCTATATCTCTATCTATCTATCTATCTATCTATCTATCTATATCTCTATCTATATCTCTCTCTCTAAACCATGTTTGTGATATGTATGAAGCAGGTAAAAACGGTTGAAGCGTGTAAATCAGTGNGAAGCAGGTAAAAACGGTTGAAGCGTGTAAATCAGTGTGTCCTCTGTGCTCGCTACCGCTTGCGCTCCGGTGAAGCAGTGGCAAAGATTTGGGATGAATTCTCTTTTATGGAGATTATTAATGGTCGCTATAAAATCATAATTACCGAGGCAGCTTGTAGGTTCTGTGTATACCCGACGCAGAACATCTTGGTTACTGAATATAAGCATATTGGTGAGCATTACCAAGCCCTGTTGCCGCATCTATCAAGCTTCCTTCGCGTCATAATACACATTTTGTGAAATCTAATCTGTAGTAGTGTAAATCACAATTCTATACATAAAGTCACGTTTGAATATAGTAACAGAAGAAACCGATAAACTATGTACGTGATATATTTGGGAGTTTAGTACACCCATTAGGGAACTGTTTAAGCATGCGAACTGCTACATTTTTATCATAGTAAATATGTTCTGACAAATTTACTGATTAGCAACATCTATTTTAGGTTAGGGCTGAGCCGATACCGGTACCGATATATTGAAACCGGCCGATATCGTAATTATCGCAATTGTGCGCAATTCATGTTTAAATCGCCGATATTATAACCAATATTTTGCCCTAAGAATCTAAGATGATGCTGTTTTCAACTAGCCATAATTGGAGTGCTTTGCTCACTACAGTGAAATATCGTTGTTGCGTTCACGTTTATGTCGTTTTCCCGTATCAGTCTATCTTTTTGGATGGTCCCAACAAATATCCTATATAAACAATGTTAAAAAAAACCCGCATGTTACGCCCTTAAATCATTAATTTACCCGCATCCATTGTTTAGATATTCTGTCCGAAAACCAAAATATATTCGGAACTATTGTTTATCTGTGAGAAAACTATCTTAAAACCGGTAGTACCAAAATTCAGTAGCGCCAAGAGCAGGTAAACAGACACTCCCTAACCTCAAATGCTAGTTTACACGAGGTGTCGTGAAACGTTGCAATTATTAACCACCACGTAATTTATTTTTGATAATTCAATCNAATGCTAGTTTACACGAGGTGTCGTGAAACGTTGCAATTATTAACCACCACGTAATTTATTTTTGATAATTCAATTACTATTTGTTTTTAAATTACTCACGTCGAAAAACAGGTAAAACATAATGATTGCAGGCATTTCTTTGTTTCAAGTCAGCAAACGAATATTCGCGCAAATAAAACACGTATGTTTAATGGATGTAATACGGACCAGAACCAGACATTTATATGGACGGAACGTATTTGAACTTTACTCTCGTTCCACAATGGAAACTTAATAATTTTTAGGTCAGTACGGTAAATAGCCATGTAAGTTANATTTGAACTTTACTCTCGTTCCACAATGGAAACTTAATAATTTTTAGGTCAGTACGGTAAATAGCCATGTAAGTTACCAGCATTAAAGGGGAACTGTATGTTTTCACTGATTAATTCTGTTAAGATAAAATTACGCTAGGAACTTTTTAAAGAGTAATGCAGTGATATCAGATATCAACTGTCACACAAGATGGCGAATGTTGTTTAATTTGACGAAATTTAAAAACATTTTGCGGGCAACAAAACTTTTAGCAAAATAAAATATAATTTCTAAAAATCTGATTTTTACATGTCAAACTCAACAATTTTTAGCAAGTTTCTGTTTTAAATCATTGTTTTTAATAAAGTTAGTTTGATTTTTGCCACTTTTTTTACATTTGGCAGAAATTTTNGTTTCTGTTTTAAATCATTGTTTTTAATAAAGTTAGTTTGATTTTTGCCACTTTTTTTACATTTGGCAGAAATTTTGAGAATTTTATGTGAACATTCGGCGGATTTTCGAAATTAAGTGCATTTCAATATTTTATAATACAATACTTATGTTGACTGATTGAGATTTTTTTCATCCAGTATTTAAGGCATGCCCACTGTTCATTACAGGCAATCAACTCAGTATACCCAGGGATGAAAATAATATTTTTTTGAGGTTAGGTTTTACTTTTTGAGGAGAGAGGTCCACATTTTGAGTTTTCCCGCATGCTGAGCTTTTTTCAGTAGGTCCCATGAAAAATGAATAATAGAGGTTTCACTATTTGGTTTTATTAAAATAATCACTATTTTTAAATTGGTTTTTATTAAAGTACCCAACTGGCTGTGCCTTTTTTTTTTTTTTGTTTTGTTGGTTTGTTTGCTGTTGCTGGAGTAACATGACTGTGTTAGGTTAGAGTACGAACGTGGTGAAATTATTTACGGGTGCCAGCATTAAACAAATGATATGGCTGGAATAAAAAGTGATTTGTGGAATTTCTTTGTACCGTAAGCAACACGCGAGAATGCAAAACTGTTTACAATATTTGCAAATGTTTGGTTTCGAGAGGCGGTATATCATTAAGGTCCTATAGTACCACAAACTTAAAATGGCACATTGAATGAACGCACCATTTGAAGGGTTATGTTTTTTTTTAAGAGTTTCATTGCTTAATGACATGCTTTTGGAGACAATTAGAATTTTATTTAGATAAATGTTTAAAAATTAAGTTTTTATTTTTTGAAACTTGCAAAAATGTTATTTTTCCTTGTCAAGGCAGTATTGGTATTGGTATTGGTATTGGCAATATCGGTAAGTTTGTATCAGCAATATCGGAAAAGGCTCAAAAACCATATCGGCTCACCTCTATTTTTGGTAGATCTAATAATTTTAATTTACGCGTGAAGCATATAAAATTAATTGTTGTTGCTGTAGCTTGTAATGGCATTGCAACCTCTCTGTCCACGCAGTCATAATGCAGTCGCTTTTAATTACAAACTTCCTCCTGTCATTCAATTTCTTATAAAAAGCAGGCACTTTTCCAACTATTTTGCCTTGGAATTTGTTGAAACTTTATAATCTATTTTCTCGCACATAGCTGCCATAATTTGTTGCATTGTATATTTACCAACATTACGCTGTCTCACTGTCAAACTGTTATAATTGTTTAAAATATATAATATAACAAAATTCTTTGTTTAATGATTTAGAAAAAAAAAATGCCTACTTAATATTATAAATTAAACTTGTTGGTGAACCACTTCCCTTTTGCAATTACTGGCACTAGCTTAAGGTTGATTCAGCACCATAATTTATGAGAAAACTTTACACGCAAGAAACTGAAAAACAATTAAAGTTCAAAGCCCATCACAGTACTGGGGCTACAGAACAGACCAGACTAGACACCAACACTGCGTGGAATGAGCTGTGCTACACAATATTTTGTGTCGACTAAGCACAAGTCAGATTGCATTATCGCTTGCTTTCAACGCAAGAAGAGCACATTTAGATATACATATGAAATACGGTGTTCTGTCAGGGGAAGAATGAATAAATATCCTCTATTGTGGAAAATAGTCGCGAATTTGGAACCTTGTTATTTAAGTGTCATGATAGTTTTTACACCTTAGGAATTAAGGTGTATATTAATGAGTTATTTTCAGATGTCACTCTTACAGTTGACAAAGTATACAGTTGACCTTTTAGTATCACTTGTATAATGTATCCTTTATATTAACAATCTTCAGTCATCTGTGAGCATGTACTGATTTTACATTAATAACAACAAATCCCTTACAGCTTTGTGTGTGCATACATGCACAATTAATGTACGTATACTAATTATATTTAAAACACCTTTCTCATTTTAGTTTTTAGTTTTCATACCGTCGTTGCAATGAAGGAACCAAAACATGGGCTTCATTTTTAAAATTGGTTTCTTGAGCCTGTGGGGATTTTAAAAAAGGAAACGTTGCACCCATTTAGACCACAAGAGCGAACAGAAATGTGGTCATCACCTGACCATTCATTTTGATTATTTTACCATTAGGAATGTAGGAAGTGCCAGTTACAAACATGTTATACCCTTCTGTGACCACTTAAGTTCACAGCATAAACAATTTTTTTTCGGATGTCTTAGAATGATATTGTCACAGAGTAATGGTGTCAGAATAAATATGTACGTACACATACATGCATGTGTTTATAGTTTATTTTTAGTATTCATTATATATATTTTTATATAATATATACATACAAATGTATATTTATGTACATTTATACACGTACGTATAAATGTCTACTTATATAGTACATATACATGCACAAATAATATATTATGTAATATATATTATATATAAAATATGACATGTAATATTAATAATATCAATTTTTATATATGCATTTCTTGGGTGAATACAATTATTGTGTAATTGGTTATAATTGTCATCACTGAGGATCCAAAAATTTTTGCCTGTATTGGAATGTAAACATTGATTTTGACATGTGGCAGTCGCGTGGCAGTCGCATGGCAGCCACAAGGCACTCGTATAGCAATGTGTGTTTACATGTTGTGAAAGGATACATAATGGACATGAAAGTACAACTTTACCAGGGGTTTCAAAACTGCTCACTTTACCGTGAACCACCCATAATTACAGTCTTGATTACAACAGCAGTTCTTATCACACTTTGGACTTTGCAGCTAATAATATGTTAAAACTGGAGATTAAAGTAATTTGGGCAACTTGCTTGACAACGAACTTTCATTCGGCAACAAACAACTCGCCAACGACTTTTGCAAAGCAGTTATTTTGCTATTACTGATACTAAACAGCTCAAGTTGGAAATATGTGGCATGGAATAACGTATGAATTGCTTAAAAACTTCCCTTGCGTATCCCACTTGCTTTGTTTTATTAACAACAGTGTCATAACAACACAAAAACAAGGAGATTTGGGAAGAGAACATGGCATGTAATGGACGTAGGCGTAACGATTACCGGCCAAAATATAAATTACTAGTAATCCAAATCGTTGTGCACGGAAATACTTGTTACTTTGAAAAACATACAGGGCTTGCGGAAAAATAAAAGAATTGGTGTCCGTTCATAAACTTGTTGTTTTACAGAAGAAAGTTTTTTTTCTGGCTGGTAGTGTTTAGGGAGCCCGCTAACAGAGGGCATGGCAGGGTGTGTTGTGAGCTGGGCATCTTCATCAACAGGCAGCAGCACATTGGCCTGTCTCTTGATCCCATATTTTTAAAAGTTCACTTTTCTCTTATTACTGGCTCGTAATGAAGCGAGTCTGAAATATATTTCATCAAATTATTTGAAAAATAATTCAACAATACCCTGCGATATTTCTGTAGGCTTTTGGAATTAATATCAAGCACATATGGATGGCATGGTGTGTGGCGATATGAAGTAAAAAGAACTCCCAATGTTTGAAGTTCCGTTTCATTTGAAAACAGACTATTTTAATTTGCATTTCATTTTGAACACCTATGCATTACTACTTTCGCACAAAGTTTAGTTTGTAACACTAATAACAGCTGTTTTTTGACCACGTAAAATAAAATGTATTAATTAATTTAGGAACTCTTTCTCATCTGTGTATTTTCTGCTTGTCTAATGTGCATCAGCAGTGCAGTCAGAATAGCCAACGTAATATTAATTGTCATTCGTTCATGCATCAGCTGATACAGGATTTTGTAAATGGCATGTTGTTTCATATATGTCAAGTTGCCACTCAATGACTGTCAAGATCTTGCCAAGTTATGAGAAAGAGTACAGACCTTGCTCATAACCAGGTGTGATAAGCATAACACACACAGGCAGTTTCCTTCAGCATGAAGCAAAATATAAAGGTGAAACCGACAATAAATAATAAGTTAAACGTATGTAGTAGTTATGATGCAAGAAACTGTGCAGAGCATGAGCAAATGGTGATAGCCTTCTTTATCATGAGTACTTAGTTTGAGAACAAAACTAAGTTATAAAAGCAGTTCAGTAATTTTGTTCATTTTGTATAAAATCTTCACAGAAAAGAACAGAGTAAATTTTTAACATTCATTCAAGTCTGTGATTAAGAGCACAGTTGGTCACACAATATAGCTTAACTAGTTTCATGGGCAGCTGTCAGATTTCCCCACTCTCCACACCAGTGCTGTGTGGAAGGAGCTGCATTCTTTCGAATTAGTGACACATCATGTCATTGTGTTGTCTGTGTTTCTCTTCCTTTCTTTTAGGTGCTTTAGGGGGGATGACTGCCCCTACCACCCCTTACTTAAAACAAAGACTGGCATTGCAGTGTGAATATGAGAAACCAACTGCATGGCTTGCCCTACCTACTTGGGAGTTCAATACATTATTTTGACTGATGTACAACTAAAAAATTGACATTCTCCTTCAACCCCACCACAGTGCATGGCTAGGATCTTCTCTTTTTTATAAGAGTGGCAGATACAGTTATTTTGATATATGTTACTGTCTGATCAGTTTACTCAAAGCCATCAATTGTTACCAGCTTTCAGTAACAGGAATACACAGAAAGAATTGATGTTTGCTGTTTTGGTTCACAATGGCCAGAGCATATAGAGAGTGCTAAAAGGCCATACAATTTGTTATATAAAGTGTTTCAAGTAGTTTGCACATAAACAACCTTTACTTCAAGAAAAAATTCAGTTTTGTTTTGTAGGGGTTTTGTGCCCATTCATTACAGTTGATGAAACTTATAAAAACACTCTGGGCAGAGACACTGCTTGCATCTCATGCACTTCTACAGAGTTTTCATTTTTCTTTCCTAAAGATGACAGATTGATGCGTACTTAGCATCAGTTTTTTTCAGGAAAGTGTCTCCACCATTCTTGCTAATTTCTGCTGATGCCTTATGGAATACTCTCTTTTTGGAAACTGGGAACCCTAGTTTTACTGAGCTTGGCCTTCCTCCCCTGCCCTACTTGCTTTCCCCAGTGTACATGTGAGAAGTTGCAATGGCTGATTTGAATTCACGCAAGTCCATCTTTTCTTAATTGTTCTTTCTCCAAAGCAGCCGGCAATTTACAACTACAACTTGCAGAAAATGGTAAAAGATATATATGTACCAGCATCTGTCCCTTACTGTGTGGTAGTAAAGTCCTACAAGTAAATCAACGAGGTCTACTTGTCCCATGTGTTGACAGTAAACCTCAATATAATAAGGCCTTGGAATCACTGTTTATATTTCTCCTTTATATTCCATGATCTCGTATTGCCAAGTGGCACCACTATGACAAATGTTGAAGAAACATGTAGAGCTATCATACCAACGTGTTATAGAGATGTTGCTATGTTGGAATGTGCACACAGAATGACTACCCCATGGTTGTTTACTTAGTTTATTTATCGAAGTCAATTTGTTGTCTGCCCCTGCTATGCAATTTATTCTAACAGTTCCTGAGGCAAAAATTCCCAACTGTTTCAGTTTTTTTAATAAAGCCACAGAAGTGAATAAGTTATAAAAAACATTGGTGAGATAGCAAGAGACACAGGGTCGTGATAGGTCCATGCATGTGGCAGACTAGGCCTTAAGACGACATAACACATGGACACATCCAGGATACTCCCGAGAAAACACATACTGTACTCAAGCTCACACTTAAATGTCTCGCATAATCTGACTACCAAAGTGCCAAAAACACCAAGCTCACTGGACTGCTTCTTTACTCCTGGGTTGTACAGTAAGCTTAAAACCTTCACGGGTCTGAAAATCGTACTGCGTAATTAATTGCAAGATGCCACGGCATGCCGTAATATTCATTGTTCAATAAACATGTGTGATATAGAGCTGACGTGCAGGTTCCTGCCAGTAAAAAGTATGAATATTAGTGAGAACAGTTTATTAAAAGGGAAAAATCTTTCTATTAGTGGTCATGTAAATAGTGTTAAAGAGATAAGTAAGCGCAATATTTCTTTAATAAAAGCGGAAGTGATTCGGCAAACTTGTGTTACTGTCCCACCTTACAAAGTGTTACTTGAGGTAAGTTTTTGTCTCGCATACTTTATGGTACTGCGATAATTTGCAATACATTTTTACTTTTGTTATCCCTAATTGCCTTCCGTATTGTTTTTCCCACAGAGTGGTGGTGAAAGAAATGTTACTGCTCGCACATGTCCTTGCCCGGCAGGACTTGCCGCAGTTGTTTATTACATAAACAATGAAAAGACTTCTTTGAAGACGGACATCGCACAAACCTAGGGTGAACCAAGTTTCACAAGGGCTGCAAAAGGAAAGTATTCAAAGGAAAAGAGAATTAGTGACTTGTTCCAGAAGAACTACATTTTTTGGTGCCAGCATCTCCTTTACATTTAAATGTGGTAATTGATATACCATGTGCCCTATGCCACATGTTTATTGCAGAAAACAGAAGTGAAGTAGAACGTGAATGTATGAACATAATCAATTATTTGATACAATCAGTTGAAAATTCAGTGTTGCAGAATCCTTACAAAATCAGTGTGACTGTTTGGCGGTGACATCAGTTTTCAGACCACTCAGTGAAGACGAACAGTCGTTTTACAAAAACAATATTTGTGTTGGTGATGAGAAGGCACTTGAAATTTCTTTAAGAACAGCAAGCAAGCAGAATGTCCGGAATGGTTTAGTGAAAAGCGTAACCTCATTTCGGCAAGCAGCATGGCTCATCGATTTGAAGCACACCATTCCACTAGGTGTAATGCCTATTAACAATTTAACTGTATATGTACTCTTGTAATTTGAGTAAAGAAACACTCTTTAATCAATGTTTGGTGGCTTTTCAACTGTAACTTCCATAGAGTCAATTATCACTCTGCACTTGGGATACTTTATTTTAAATACTGCTGGCATTGTTTCCACAACACTTTCCTGCTAGGCCAAAACACATAATTAGCCATTGTAGATGCCAGCAACATTAAAGTTGTAGTAAAAATGTGTGATAATGTTGTATGAAGAACCCCGAACATAACTCTCATGGCAGAATACAACAATTCAGTTTTCATTTTTATTAAAAATATGCACAAGCCATTTTCTTTGCTAATATTTCTGTAGGAATAAGTTTCAGTTGGTAACAATGTTAACAACAGATTGAAAACCATGAATGTCATTCATGTTAAATCTCATAGTTCTGTTTCATCTGTGATTGAAGAATATCCTTGGAAACCTAATATTTAATTTAAAGTATTACTTGTTCCTGAGCTCTTGTTGCAACGTTTCACATGTGACTTATGTTCCGCATAAAATGGAATAGACGCTTGAGTAGACAATTCACATCCACTGATCGTACAACAAAAAACGAAAAGTCTAGGAATGGTTTCACTGACATCTGTCTGTATCGCAAATTTCATGTTTCATAACAGTAGCACTCACTGAACATTCACCTTCTACAAAACTTGCATTTCCATTATTCTTCCTAAGTTTTGCAGCTCTTTCTAACGTTTCCACAACATGAGATGAAGCAGTTTTTTTTCTATAATCTTGTGGGAAAATATTGGGGACATATGCTGGATTCTGAGGATGGCCTGACCATCTGTTTCCAATCAAATTACTGCTGCATATTTTTGATGCGGCTCTTCGTAACCAAGGTGATCCCCATCAGGACTGAAAACCAAATATTCACTAATTACAGATATGAATACATTCCAATAAATATTTATCAACACATAAATGTCATCGTTATTATTTTTTTCACTGAATTCTGGCAAAGAACTATACAGACTAATATGTAAGCTTATTATACCTACTAATGCTTACAATGTTAAAATATACTTCACTGGGACATCATTCATAAAAAAAAATTCTGTCACCTAGCAGTAAAGTAAAAGAAAAAATATGCATTGAAAGTCTTTCCTACATCCTACCTAAGTGTACAATACTTTTATCAGCAGTGTAGCGCTACCTACTTTTGTCTGTGCACCACCTGGATCCATAATTTATGTTGCTCCTCTTCAGTTTTCCATGTTGGAAATGAATAAAAATCTACATCGAGGGTTGTGTTTCCATAAGTATTTGTGCACCCGACAACACAGAAATTTGGTTTGCCTTTCCGCTTTCTTGAGGCATCCATTCTACAAGTTGTTTTAACGTGACAGCTGGTACCACACAGTCTCTTTTCCTACCGTCCTGCAATTAGTGACCACAGTCTCCGCCAGAGTAGCGCGCACTGTGCCTATACCCTTCTTCATTCTAGAGTTAATACATAGTGCTGAATGACATCACCTATTAATGGTTACTGCTGCACACATCAGCCAAAGCAAAACATGGTAAAATCATTGTCGCCAACACTAATTAGAGTTAAAAAGAAAATCTCTGCAACATCAATTAGTTTTTCATCAAAACAAACACACAATATTGATTTTTATTACAAAATGTAGTTAGTTTGAAAACAAAATATATTACGGTACACTTGGGATGTATGTGTAAGAATGATTAGACAAAGTGCTTCTAGACTGAATGTACATTTCTGATAGATACTTCAATGTATTTGTGTGTTATCAGGTGCAAAAATTTAAATGAAATATAAACATTATAATATAAACACAAATGGCAATATTCCAAGTCAAACATGGTGAATTACGTATATTACAGCAACAACAAGTACGCAGGTTATTGAATTTTAAGTTTTATGATATTGCATCCACTCTACTACATGAAATCAAATACATTACTCAAAAGCTTAGAACTCCAAGGAATTTATAATAAATGTGCAAAAAATTTGAAACAAAATCAAGTTAAAATGGACAGGAATTTCATTTATCCTAACATGCTATATTTTATAAACCCAATACAAAGATCTGCATCCAGAAAGTCCACAAAATAACTTCAAAATAACTGGCACAAAGAAGAAGTTATCTAATGATTACTAACATGTTTTATGACAAACCTCCCTGGATTACTCTGGCATTATTTCATATGCCAAAGTAATAAAACACTTTGCAATGATATAAGATATCAATAATTAACTGAATAATTTATATTAATTAACAGTTGCTAAACTAATTAATAATTACAAATTAATATACACTCAGAAAACTAGTGCATAATAAATCTGCTACCTTATTTTTATGAGCATTGATGGAAGCATAACGAACAGTCCCTCTGAATCCTGCAGCTGCTCGTGGGGCACGTACTTCACCTGTTGCAGTTGTATATTGACGGGCCAGCCCGAAGTCAAGCATATACACACGGCGACAAGTATGTGGCAGGCGTCCAATCGAGAAATTTGACTAAAAAAAAATTTAAAAATACAAGTTTTTTGTTTATAGTCTCGAAAAAGTACATAACACACCAAACCAACAAGTAAAAAAAATAATTATATTATTATATATAATTATAATTCACAACAAATAATTAAAAAGTAATTTTGCTTGTAGAAACTTAAATAGGCCAGATAAAACAAGAATAAAAACAAAATTCCAGAAATTTACAGTAAATAACTAGCAATAACAGGTTCTTATGTTTAAATGCATGTTAGATGTCAGTAAAAAATGTACAAATTCAAAAAGCATAATTAAATAAACCACTGTTTTCATTGCATAAAGAAATTATAACTGCACATATAAGTAAATAAAAATTAAGATAACTGCACACCTTTTAAAGATGATGCTCTAGATTAATAATGTCTATGACCTGGAATTCAGTTAAATTATGGAAAAAACTAAAATTTAAAAAAAAATATTTTAGAGATCATATCATCATGCCACTCCACCAAATAAAAAGCTAAGTGTAAGAAAAACATACAGATTTAATTTAGTTGGCCAACATCTTACTGGTATAGTCTAGTAAATCTACGAAAAAATGGGGGTGAACCCAGAACTAATTGCAACAGAAATAATTCTTGTGGCATTGGGTTCCTTTTACCTCTACGAGTAACATAAAAAATGTAGAACAATATAAGCAGGGAAACAGCTTTAAAATGGTAGAGCCAATATAGTGGCTGCTTCTCGAGGCATTCCAGGTGGTTTTTTGCTAAATAACTTCATTCCTTTCACTCAGACAATGAAATTAATAAGGAAGTTGTTTGTTTGCAAAGAAATTTCCTTCCCAATGATGCATAGAAATCCAAATTTGGTTTAGTCCGTCACAAGCAAATACATTTTTAAAATAAAAACAACTTATTTTCACAACATTTTTAACACATTATTGACTTATTACATAATTTTATTTTCACAAAAACTGTTTTTATTGTTTATGTAGCTTACAAAACTTTCTACATATAAGTATAATACACTGCTGTTTACACAATTTCATGCTTCCTTTTCATTGATCACTAAAGATTAAAAATATGAGAAACTGCGCCACACAAAGAAAACCCTGTGATAGTGCCAATTGCTAAAGTTCTTGCAGCAAAAGGAGTTGCTAGAATCAACAAAGCTACCCAATAATGCAGTGATTGTATTATTGCATGTGCTAGACAGTGTTCATGTTAATTTCCATCATAGATACTGTAAACATGATCTACTGTGACAAGCAGAAGGTATAAAATGAACAATCTTCAAATTTATTTATAACAATGTCCCACATTTTAATACCTAAAAAATGAATGTTGCTCATTTTGTGGAAAACAAGTGAAGATGTATGAAGGAGAGTAAAGAGGACTTATGTGCCAGGTTTAAAGTGTTCAGAGCTCTTTTCCAGATCTCCTAGATATTTATAGGATTATCAGGCAAAAGGTCAGTAAGCAACCAAAATTGGAAAATACAAAGATTAACTCAAAAGGAGTGAACTTGTGTCAGTTGTGGTAACATGTTGAATGGCATGAGTGAAACACATTATACCCTGGACTTATATTGAGGGCCATTGTCCGAAACTATACTAGAAGGAATATTAAAAAAATTTTGAAAATAAAATTTTTCAATGCAGAAATAGTCTGAAGTAGATTTACAAAATGGAACGAGCCACATAAATTTAGTGACTGCATCAATGCATACCAATACCACTGAACTGACTGCTAAGGGCAACATTCACTTTCTGTTGTCTGTAGTCATATCAATGTCTTCCTTTCGCTTGGACCCCTCCCTCCCTGTTTGCTACCTCCCATCTTTTAGCTACATATGCAAATAATACTTTTCTCCGCCCCTCTGTTTCTATTAATGGAACTCTACATGTAAACACAAAAGTAACCAACAAATGTCAAAAGGAGAGTAAAGAGGCTGCATTATAAAGAGGTGCGACACATTCCTATCCCTTTATTTCATGTGTACGAAAGAAAAGTTGGACATTCTTCTGACCTCTCTCTATTTAACTGTTTGCAGACCAAAAATTAAAATATATATGTGTGTTTCAACATTACGCTACAGCCCACCTGAGTTACATAGGGTGGTGGCTAGTAGGGTACCGAGTTACTGTACTTTGGTGCAGACTAAGGGCACCTGTAGTAGTTGTGTAAGGGGTGAACAAATACTCTTATTCTCAGTAAATTAACACACAAGTATTTTATTTGACTGAAAATAACATGGGTATTCACACACACACGCACACACACACATGCGCGAGCGCCCCCCCCCCC
>NQII01000013.1:471511-481788 GCA_002778355.1 Clitarchus hookeri
CCCCCCCCCCATGTTGTAGGCCTGAAGGGCGGGTTGGCGGAATGCTATGCATCTGGGGAAGGTTGCTTGAATGGAGACGTTTTTAATTAACTGTGACTGCGGCTTCTGGTGAGTTGTCTTCGTTGGTTAGTGGAGCTGGGTCTGGGTCAGCTTGGCGTCCCTTCTCGGAAGTCCGGGGTTGGTTTCCGGGACTTGTGGTATGTCTGACCTCGGCTGGCTGTTCCCGTTGGAGACATTAGCGTTTCTCTTCTCCTACGTCGACGTCCGCCACGATCCGGATGCGCTTCCGACTTCTCCGCCTCCCATCTCGGCTGCGCTCGTGATTTAACTCGTTCGTTGCTATATTGAAGCTACCTTTGTCAGTGATTTCTCGCGAGAGAATTGGGGAGTTCCCCTGTGTAACTCGGGTGTTTTTGCGCCCAATTTTGTGTCTTGTCAGAGGATTATGCGCTCCAACCAGGGTGGAGGAAGGGTGAGAGTGGTGTCGCTGGGATTCCTACGGTACTCATTTCTGAGCTGTGATCTGCACAAATTCTGGTCGGGGCACCCCCTGTTTCCTTCGTCATGCATGCCTATCTACTATTTCTCTTGCGTGGCTGAAGGTTCTCCCCTGAGCCGTAATCGGGACTTTCCCCTGTGTCCTTCACGCTTCGGTTCATCCCCGGGAGTGAATCCCCGGGTTGAAAGTTTTGTGGTCAGCTGCCTGCCATCAATATGTACTACTAAGATGGCAGGATGTGGTAACGGCGCTATGCCTATTCTAGTATGCAACATGAGTCAAACTTGTAGATTGAGCGATACTATCGTTACAGCAAGTAAGAACACAAAATAAACTTATTTTACATTAGTATACAGAATGTTTCATGGGGAATATATAATACATAAAGAAGGTAGTAGTATAGAATATTCTGAGCAAAAAATGGTTATATAATGTGTGTCCAAATGTCAGCTGGTATAGTGTTACAGTTGTTTGAAGTTGGCGCATACACATCCGCTGCGCATGCAAGGCCAGAGCAGGTAAGCACTCGGGACGGAATAAAATGGGACTACAGTTGTAGTGTTAAGCATAGTAGTTGTAGTGCAGTGGTACTAACTCTGTTACGCACAAGTGTGTTCAACCATGCCACACACACTTACATGTGCTGAATCTACAGATGTGGTATTCGTTTGTGGGTTTTGTGATGAAAATGCCCTTGCTGCTTGTAGAGAATACCCTAAACAGTTTCCTAACCACTGTAACATTTTGTCATACTGTCCACGTGAACAAAATATGGATGAAGAATAAGCCATTCTTAGATTGGTAGAACGTAGTCCTACTAAAAGCACACTAAGAATTTCTGTGTATGTGATGGGCGTTTTACATACACTGGTACGTTGAATGTTACGTTTCAATGGCTTATATCCTTTTTATAAACAGCAGGTGCAACACCACACAGGAGATGCTGGACAATTGGAATTTTGTCAGTGACTAATTGCTTATTGCTGATTAATTCCATTAAGATGTACGTTGATTAAACTACTTTCACTCCTGACTGTATCAACACCAGCAACATACATTGGTGGTCTGACAAAATCCACGTGCCATTGTTGAAACACTTTTCAACATCACTTATTCGTAAATATGTGGTGCAGTGTGATTTGATTGCACCAGTCCCATGAAGGTTGTTGCACACACGAGTAAACATTCTTGAATCCAGTACTATACAGTTAAGAAACTGTTTGCAGTGTTCTCGACAAGCCGCAAGAAGATTTCCATTTCAAAGCGCACAAAGTAATACCATATTGGCATATTTAGCATGTGTAAATGTGCGCTGCATGATTCAACACACTTGTGCATAACAGAGTTAAGTTTACCACTACACTACAACTGCTACACTGTAACACTATAACTGTGGTCCCATTTCATTCTGTCCTGAGTGCTTACCTGCTCCAGCCTTCCATGTGCAGCGGACATGTATGCGCCAACTTCAAACCGCTGTAACATTTTACCAGTTGATATTTGGACATGTTTATATAACATTTTTTCTCTGCATATTCTATACTACAACCTCTAAAGTATTTACTATTCCCCTTGAAACAACCCGTATTAAACTTCTATCTAATGTAGAACACAATGGTGTATTGAAAAATTATTGCTATAATGAATGTGTTGTTATAGCCCATGCTCATTAAGGTACGGTTCCATAATCGCAAATATAATGCCAGTCAAGTAAATTAAAAAATTCTGATAGAGACAATGGATATTGTGAGGAGATGGGCAGCTCTTAACCAGGCGTGACACCTTTGGTCACGCGTGAGCATTTACCTCACATCTCAGTTTTAGTAATTTCTATTAGTTATAATCTGCATTATTTGTGGTTTTTTTAATTTGTTTTTATTCAAAACAAATGCATCAATAAATCATTCACCCATTTAATGTATTTTATTCAATAAAATTCAAAATTATTATTAATGTATTAGAAAAAATGAATAAAAATAAACAACAAAACTTTATTAACAGAATACAATTAATTATTAACCAAAATTAATAATAGATTATTTAGAGAACAATAGGCATTACTCTTTTATTTGTATATAAGCATTAAAAAGTAATAACAAAAATGCAAATTAAATTGTTAATTACAAGAAATGGTATAGATTCTCTTATGTTAGTATTATAAAAAAGATACTGTTACATTCATAATCAAATAAAAATAGAAATATGAATATTGTTAAAAATAATTTATTACTTTTTCTGATTCTAATTCGCTAACATTTCAAATGCAATTACAGCAAGTAAATTCACAATGATCATTACTAATAGGTATTTTGCAGATTCTACAATTTTTTTTTTTTTTTTTCTATTTTTTCTTCTTGGGCAGAGACCACAAATTCCTTCTGCTGAATCTTCTCTCCGCTGGTTTTGATGGGATTTATTTTCGCCTACCATTTTCTGATTGAGACTGATGATCCTCATGTTCACTAGGTTTATCAGATTCATTTTCAAGGTCATGATGTGGAATTACTTCATTTTCTTCAATTGGAGCATTGGAAATTTAATCTCCAGTACTGCCTTGTCCAACCTCAAGTAGCCGTGAATAACGATCTAAAACCGAAAAATCCCACTTTATTCAAAAATATGACCTAAACTTTACCTACGAACCCTAAAAGAAAAAAATGTACTTACAGTACTCATTTTTCAGCAAAAAAAAAACTAACTTGCACTTCACTCAAACAATCACAACGAAGGGTGAAAGACTATTGACAAATCTGGGTGACAACTAGGCGAAGGGAGGCAGGCCTGTACATGCCTTGTCCTGTTGGGCGGCTGGCCGGCGCCAGTGACACGAGTGGTTGCACCGTGAGCATTTCTCTCACACTCTCGCACTGGTGACATGGGAATGTTTTTTTCAAATAATAATTTATTAAATTGTATTTATACATAAAGACAAATAGCAAAAATATCAGAGGGAAATAAAAAAATTAAGTCCAATACACACTTTTTTCGGGAAGTGTGAGGGAAATGCTCACGGCGCGACCAAAGCCAGGTTAGCATCCTACATGGTTATTGTGATATGGTGACTTTACTTCCGAGTAAATCTAAAGATACTTCCATGATACTGATTGCAAAATAGTTTTATTAGGAGAAAGCTGGATTGGCAATATAATAAAAAGTTTGGTGTAAATGCAACAATAGTGCCAGTAGCAGGAATTTTTTCATTCCTAAAGCATAGCTGTAGTACAATGTCAGATCTATCGACAGTGTCTAACTAACAAACCACGTTAATTATATCATGTGAGCGGTGAAAACTTGCTTTCAAATTTCCTATAAAATATATTTAGTAAAGGACTGATGCATATCACACGTGTGACTTTTTTACTCCGCCACGAGATCACCTACTTTACAAATATCAGTAAAATAGATGTCAGTGCAGCTGGCATGGGAAGGAATGGTGAGGGAGTGTTGTTCCAGAGTGCCGAAACCACCTGTGTTAGCTTACTTACGTAAGTACATGCAGGGATGGCCTGGAAATCCACCTGCTACAACCCGCTTTCATGTTCAGACCATTTGCACAGTTCCAGCGAAGTGGGGATGACCAGCCAAGCAAATACCCCAATGTACCCCCTGCCCATCGCAGCACCTAAATACTGACAGCGGAAAAATGCCAGTTGTTCATCAGCAATCATCACCTCCACAACTCTCTTTTTCCACTTGAGGAGTCTGGAGGGAAGAGCCCAGCCTAGGAACCATAGCAAAGCTGAGCTGGCCTGCACTCCTTCAGAATCCTCAGACACTGTGCTTGCCATGCCACACCAGTCGATTCACGACATTGGTGTCATTGAGTTAGCAATAGAAGCAAGGTTTATAAGATGTGTGCATCAAGACACACTTGAAATAACACATATTATATAGACTTCAGTACACTATTCCATGTAGCTAGTTTATTGCCAGTTAACTATTTTATTTACCAGTTAATTTGCCACCATTCTTCCACCCAACCACTACTTACTGCAACTGCAGCCATTTATACTAGGACGTGCCCGACCATAGTGGGTTGGAAAGAGGACCACGTTAGGGCCACATGACAGTGAGGAACCGGGGACAGATAATTGGGGCAAGGGTGAAAGTATCCTACTGATTTTGATCTTACACGACTAGGAAAGTAAAGGAAACTCAGTACCAGAGCATCGGGAACCTCCTCTACCACCCCAACTTGCAGAACCCTTACCTACTGCCTCACCCCCAATCTACTTCATCTACCCTATACCTTATTTTTGCTGATAGGGAGAACGGGTCAAGGTGGCATGAGCAAACCAGTGCCCTCAGCACTCTCACCAAACTGAGCCACTTAAAGCATTGATCATAGACAAGGAGACTGTCCAAGCCCATTGAGACCACCTGTGGAAAAATGCCAAATCAGCGCAGCCAACACATCTTTTCACCCTCCAGTCAAGAATTCTTTGGCTAGCTCTGCAAGTCCATTAGGGCAGGCATCAGGGTTTGTACCCACCCAAAAAGACTTGTGTTTTATAGACAAATATTGATACAACAATTTGAATGCCCAACTAGCTATAGAATGAAACCTCCTTTGATGGAAAACCTAGTGGGAGAGAGGGCTGCTTGTACCCTAAGTCACCAAAGTCTACGACCATGCCATCCCCCCCACCCACACAAAAAACTCATGGGAAATGCAATACTCCCTGGATAGGGCCAGTGCCAGTAGAAAAACTGCCAAAACCTCGGGGCCAAGCAGAATTCAGCCACCTGTAAATAGGCAAGAGTCAAGACCATAATGTGGGTCATGTAGTCGACATAATAAATTAAGGTCACACCTGCAGTAGTTAGTTCATGGTTCAATTCCACTTTCACACCCAGACACGGACTACTCAAAACCACGAGGCTTCAAGTTAATTTTTGTCACACAAGGTGGGAAGTAACAAAAATTGCGTACGTAATGGTAGGTGGACATACTTGAAATGGGAAGAAATGAGTGTCTCAACCTGAAACTATTGTGAATGAGACATCGGGGAGTCTAAATCAGAACCCAGTGGCACCCAACCCTAACCAAACCAATAGAGACTGAAGGTCAAGCTTGTACAGCACGGATTCGCAAGCAAGAGGAGAACCACACGACCAAAGTCCCGAACAGGTTGACCTGGAACGATGTAGTGCACCCCAGTGTAATGGAGTAGACCTCTACACCATAAGGTATGCCCACTGTCCCTGTAGATACTGCAATATCTGTCTAGGATAGCCTGGTCAATACAAGAAATCTACAAAAATCAGCTGTGAAAAATTACCTGACTTTTCCCTGTTTTTGAGACAAAATGTTATTTTCCATGACCCTTCCTCTAGACCCAGTTGATAGTATACACGCACGTATCTATGTGTACATGCAAATGCATGCGCGACTGTGTAAGCTCTTTTAATAGACACAATTAGTAAGAAGTTTTAGTTTAAAACGTTTGTAAAATGGTGGATTTCATGTAGCAATAGATATTTGGCCAACAAATGTTCGTTAATTTAACTTTGTTTTTCATCAATGTGGGAGTGTAATTATATTGTTTTTGAGGTCAAACACGTGAATTTCAAGCAAAAATGCAGCAATGTATGGAACTATTTTATCGCAACAAAGAATTCCACATATTACGCACCTGATAATTTTTGTGACGCAAACAATTTAAGAGGCAGAATATCACAGAGACATTTTCAGAATTGTAAACAAGTTTGGCCACTTTACTATTCTTTGATGTGTGTTAAATTGAGACATGAACCAAACATTTAAGCTTTCTTTTTACTTAGGTAATTGTCACCACCCTTAAAGGTTTATTATTTGGAAATTTAAAAGAGACCTCCACTGTGTAGATGCTTCTGGAGTGGTTTACTATTTGTCAGCTGTGAAACACACTGTTTATTCATTGGTGATTTGGTTAATCTGCAGCAGCTGACAGCTCTGCACGACTCTTACACATCTACACAGTAGTGTGATTGTGAAGATCTTCCTCTTGTTTTTCAAGTACATTTTGTTAAGGTGCTGTTACGTTTCTATGTTTGGTTTCATTAGTTGAGGCTAATGTGTTATAAATGTTTCTGAGTATTTTTCCTCTTTATTGGGACTTGTACGTCATTACGTAAATAATTGTTTATATCAGTTATTAACTTTTTTTTGCCAGGCCTAGATCATGATTTATTTATTGATTGTAATTCAAATGTGTCATAGTTTAAATGGTTATTTACATAACGTTTATCTAATGTAATCTGAGCTTTAGACCTTGCCTGAATACTATCCTTATGTACATTAAAGTAACAGGAAATGTTTTCACCAGGACAAAAAAACACGTTTCAAACGTGTCATGATGGGAAGATAAGCGAGTGTGGCGGAGAAAACCAGTGAGAATGTAATCTGTGCTTGCATGGAGGTAGCCTTGGCTGCTGGAAAGTCAGTATGTGCCTGTAGCTGGTTGTGGAAGCATGGAACGTTTTACGAAAGCGGAGCTAGCCGACATACACCTATACACCTCGTGTACGGAGAAGCCAACACAAATGCAAGGCAAACAGTGGAGCTGTGCCAGCTGCACTACCCAGCGTGACGACACCCCCCCCCCCCNGTTATGGCTCCATCAGAGATTGCAGGATGAAGGCTCAATGATAGTGACAAGGCCAAAAGCTAGAGCACCACGGACAAGAAAAACTGCAGCATTTGATGAAGACGTACTTTGCAGTGTGCGGCAGGAACAGTCTTAACTCACGGGCTGTGGGCCATGGTGTGGGTGTTAGTCATTCAATGATCCTGCAAGTTCTGCACGAGAACCGTATACACCCATACCACACAAGAAAGGTCCACATTCTTAGCTAGCGTGATTACGTGCCACGTGTTACATTCTGCGAATGGTTCCCCCAAGAAAACCGTGTGTAACCAAACTTCACATTGACTGTGCTCCTCACAGATGAGGCCCATTTCACCAGGGATGGAATCATCAACAGGCTGAACAGCCATGTCTAGGCGCACACTAATCCCCACCACACGCACACCATGGGCAACCAAGTGCGCTACAGTGTCAACATGTTGGTCGGCATTATCAACAATCACTTGCTGGGGCCTTATTTGCTACCTGACCGCGTCAATGGAGCCTGCTACCTGATATACCTCTTGCCATTTGCCACACAATGTAGTTTCAGCATGATGGGGCAAAACCACATTTTCCTGCCGCTGTAAACCGCCATCTTGAGTCACATTTCCAGGCCGTTGGATAGGCAGAGGTGGGTCCATCCATTGGCCAGCCAGATCTCCAGATCTGACTGCGCTGGATTTATTTTAATGGGGCCATGTCAACTCCCTGGTCCACGAGATGCCTGTGGCTAGTGACGAAGAACTTGTTGCACGTGTGATGGCAACATTTGATTATGTACGCGCCATACCAGATATTTACGCATGGGTCCAGGCCAAACTAATCCCCTGTTGCCAATTGTGTATTGAAGTTGGGGGATGGCAATTCAAACAGTTGTAAATGCTGCCATTAATAAATATGTACTATGACGTACATGTGTCATGCAATACTTCTATCTGCACTCCGTTCCTTGTTCCCTATGCTTGTCCTCATTTACATTAACCATTACATGAGGATATACATCCACGCAGCGTGGCACAGTTGGCAGATGTATTCCCTACCCCTGCAGGGCTACACCACACCTTCAAAACTTTGAGTGGCATTTTCTCAAAAACTGTNCCATTACATGAGGATATACATCCACGCAGCGTGGCACAGTTGGCAGATGTATTCCCTACCCCTGCAGGGCTACACCACACCTTCAAAACTTTGAGTGGCATTTTCTCAAAAACTGTTCACCGGAGCAAGTTCAGACAAGAGGTCCTTTTGTCTTCATTGTGCCATGATGGGTCATAATTTGCCTAAACTTTTTCTTCACCGCCTAGTGTTCAAAAGTTCCCTGGGAAAAGCGGGTGACTACCTCTACTTACGCAATGAAGGGAGACTATTTCAACACCCAAATTTACAGAGATTTACTATCTCCGATTCGTGAAACAGTATTCTGATTTTGGTCGTTCTATCAAAATTCAATTTCCAACACCGCATACCTCCCTTAATATTCGCCAGATGATAGTGTTGTCAATGTATACTCGACCTTATTTTCCACAAGGAATCACCTCCTGGAGTTTTCCCATGAATTCTGGCCCACGTTGTACACTCATTTGAAAAAAAGATTCATCATCCATGAACAAATTGCACAAGTACAACAAAGGTTGCCACACAGTATCGTTATAGCCCAACATGTGTCCCATTTACCTTTTTTATGCAGTTTGCTTGCGCGAATATGCCACTAGGGGGCATACATGTCCCTCCATCATTCATATCTGCAAGACAATAAGGCCTTAGTAGCAAGGTAAGCAGTGTGAGCTACAGAACCAAATTCAATGAACACACAGCATAGCCCAACCGCACATTCTACAAGTCTTTGCCCAGCTGAATAAGTTGGAGAGAGGGTACATCGTTAGCCTCTTGAGAGGCAGGTTTGACATTTTGGCGCATTGCTGCCATTGAAATTTTCTGCCTATATTGCAAGCCTAAGTTAGACGCAGTAGGAACAGGAGGGTGCACAAACCTGTCGAGAAGGCTCGAATAGACCCCGGCGGACCTCCAACAGGTAGAATAGTTTCATAGATTGACAGGCTGTAAGCACTCCATGGGCGTCGCTGCACACCAACCAGGGACATGTCACGGCAGCAGGATATACGCCTGTATCCAGCAGTTCCATATCCAGGCAGCTAGCAGAGTGGGATCTGTCATCATGGGATTTGTCGTCACATCTTTTACAACGTATACCATTATTACATGAGCAACGTTGAACACGTGTGAGATTCTGCCAGGAACAGGCAACATGTCAGCTTGCAGATTGACGAGTGGTGCTCAGCGACGTAACACAGTTCTGTCTAGATACAAACAACTGCAAAATTAAAGTCTGGAGAAGTCCTGGCCAGAACCGTGATCCACGCTTCATTGTAGAGCAGCACACAGCGCCAATGAGAGGTGTCATGGGGTAGGGTTCCATTTCCTACAATTCCTGCACCACACTGGTGGTGATTGAAGGAACCCTAACAGCACAGAAATATGTTAAGGAAATTCTGCGACCATATGTGCTCCCCTTCCTTGTGCAGCTACCCCATTTTCCAGCAGGATAATGCCCGGCTTCACACAACACTAGTATCTCTGGCCTGGCTTCATGATGTCAACATGCTTCCTTGGCCGCCAGCAAGGTCCTCAATCCTCTCGCCCATCAAAAAAATTTGAGACCATATTGGATGGCAAATTTGACAGATTTGGAGGGTCAGCTGTGGCAGGAACTTCCTCAGGGGAACATCCAACGTCTGTATGCCTCAATGCCTAACAGTATTGCTGCCTGTCTCTGTGCTATGGGTGGTTCAAAACCATACAGTGCGTCCTGCAAGTGTTGGTCCCCTACAGTACATCCTTGGTGTGGTAAAAGATTTTGAATTTTCTGCATACATACTACTATGTCCTGTGCCTGAACCCACTTACATGTTTCAGACTATGGCAAAAACATGGGTTAAAAAAATATAATAAAAATTTAAAAGGTGAATTTACTTCTACAAATTTTGACAAATTTCACAATTGCCTGCATAATTAAAAAAAAAAAAAAAAAAAAGCTATATATATATACCTACACCTTCCCCAAACCCCCAAAGAAACATGTGTGGAACATTTTACAACTCCACACATCAGAGTTTAAATGTTATATATATGATAGATCACTAAAACTC
>NQII01000013.1:481856-535976 GCA_002778355.1 Clitarchus hookeri
GACTCAACTCATGTCTGAAGGTATGCAGGAGGCAATTCACACCATGAATCCTGCAGGGCAGTCTACAAATCCAATCTGCGCAAATTTTAGAAAGGGTTGCACGTCTCTCACGTTTAATTGATTCTCATCAGTCGTCGTTTGTCCCGTTCTTTCACAATCTTTTCCCGGCCGCAACGATGTCGAAGATGTGATGTTTTATCGGATTCCCGATATTCACGGTACACTCGTGAAATGGTCGTACGCGAACATCCAAATGTTATCGCTACCTTAGAGATGCTATGTCCCATTTCTCGTGCCCCGACTATAACACCACAATCAAACTCACTTAAAACTTGATAACCTGCCATTGTAGCAGCAGTAACCAATCTAGCTGCAGACCGCATCGCGCTACTCTGATTGGTTCCATACCTCAGTTATTTACATACGCATGCCTATACCAGTTTTTTTGGCTGTTCAGTGTACCACAGTGCATTTGACACTGATATTTTAAAACATCATCAAAAAGACAATACCCAATGCATAATAAAAATTTCTTACTATGTTCATCCTAAATTCTTACCTTAAATATGCAAGTTCACTTTATAAAAAATTATGTGTATGGTGTAGCACATTTGACCAGATGTGTGTGTATTTACACTGAAGAGCCAAAAAAACTGGTACACTTGCCTAATAGCGATACAGTCATGTGCATGAAGCAGAGAAGCAGAAGAAGAATATTGGGTAGGCCGGAGGAGCCTGAGGAGTTCTGCAACATGTAAATGACTAAATCTAAGTAAACTATGTTTATGTAATCAATCATAGACAGTTCCCAGGGCTCAGCATTGGTTAGTACTAGTTTGGTTCGTATTTAAAGTATACGACTAAGAGAAACCCGCGGTGGATTTGAGGTAGATGTCAATAGATATAATTAGGTAACTGAGTTCAGAAGACCCTAGTGTTGATTTAGAAGTTTTAAAATGTTTTTCCCAGTGTTGGTAATTTGTTGAAAATGTTAAAATGAAATAAGTCATTTTTGTGTAGCAATATCAGCAAAATGTGGCCACTATAAAGAAAAGGACCATTATTGTTTTGTACTACTAAGTATCTCTTAATAATGTTGTTAATGGAAAGATTTTGAATGACAATAAGGTTGTATTGTTGTGTAATATTTAATATTTAAGGCATAAAGTAAATAGTTATTCTCTGAAGTTCTAATCTTTTATTTGAATAGAAGTAGAAATCCTACCTATTATTTAATAGAGCGTGATTCATTTTTATAAGGCAATATTACATTTGGTTTTTGAATGGGATTAAGCAGAAGTTTATTTTCTAGTCAGCTGTCCTGTATTGATCCATAGGTTTTGTACCTCTTCAAGGTCAAGCAAGTGCTGATTACAATGTTCACTATTATTGATTTAATTTGGATGTTTAAGTGTAAAATGCTCTACCTGTTAGTGTGTTAGGTTTAGGAGCTTCAGGATGCTCCTTAATCAGTCCCGTGGTGGAAGCTCCCCACCTCCCACCCTCCTTCACAACAGGTTAAATTGTCAGTTAATGATTTATAAGTTTGCTGTTTATTGCCAGTTATGACCATTAGTTAGTTTGTAAGTTATGTTGCCATGTTAGGTAGGTAGCCGAGCCAACCTCCAAACCACCAACTCTCCACCACCCTCTTCCCCTCCTTAATTCCCCTTTCCACCTTCCCCATCTCCTCCTTTTTCCCCTTCTCTTCTGCTTTTTTCCTCCTATCTCCCTAACCTCCCCACCTCCTCCATTTTGCTCCTTTCCCCTCCCCCAAAACTCTTTCCTCTCTATTCCCCTTCTCCAACCCCATCCTTGCCCCAGACAGCACCACCTCCTCCTCTTCCCCCCTGTTTTCCTTACTTTTTCCTTTCCACCTGCTAACCAATTTGGTCAGCATGGCCGGGTGTATGGACAGATAATGTTTATGTCTGCGCCAATGCACACGACAAAATTTGTGTTTGGCACCAGCTAGTAGTTAGGTCTAGCAGACTAGTAGGATTTTCAAAATTGTCATTGATGTGCAGGGTAAATTTATGTTGTTCGTTTTCTAGCCATGCTAGTTCGTGGTGTACAGGACGCTGACAAGATATGGAGAAAATTTGGTAGTTAAACCTTTTATTTTGTAATTTGTTTTGTTTACTTTTGAGATGTTATTAGTATTGTAACTTGTGGTAGGAAAACTTGAAACTTTTGCTGAGACGACTTTGCAGCAACAGATCTTGTTAGAGTAACAGTAGTACAGTGTCATAGTTCCGGTACACGTACTAAATAGTGTAGTTACCACGTTGATCCAATTTTGTTTGAACCATGTAGTGTTAGTAATTAGGTTAGTCTTAAGTTTTAGTAGTAATTTAGTTTTTAAGTAATGAAAAATCATTTGGGATCTGTTGGATTTCGGAGACTAGCACCAGGGAGTATAGCGCAACAAGCGTAGTTATGGTATAGGTGTACCGTAATTTATAGGGGAAAATTATGGCACTTGAATTTATTTTTTGCAGATTTTATAAATTGTACTATTGGCTAAATTTATTTTATTATTTGTAATACGATGGTGATTTTTGAGGCCAAATAGTGACTTGAAGTATATCTGTTTGATTAACAGGTTAGTTGCACTCGTATTGTAAGTGGATAGCCTTGAGTTCTGATTTGATTTTCTTGATTTGAGCTAGTTTTAATTTACGCCACAGCTATTTGAAATTAAACAAACATTATAATCAGCAACATATTTTCAATGCTAAGCAATTAATTTTTGACATCGGCGTGTTTTGTTATGATGAGATACTTGGCAGGTATGTAGAACATTTGTTTAGGTGAATAGGACAGCACTGGTGTTGCTGGCTTGAAGCGTAGTTCGCTAGCATGCCACAAGATGTTTACAATGTTTTGTTTTAAATTTTTATGAATCACTATTTAAATTCACTGGTTAAGTTTGAGTTGAGAGCACTAAATAGGTATTTAAATAAGAACGATACAGGATTTTATTTTGAGGGAGCAAAAATTTAAATTTTTTTTTGCCAAAGTGTTACAGTATTTATGCGACAAATACAAGCTGGTGGAGCAGTGCGACGAGCCTACCAGCCGACTCACAGTGAGGACATTAAGCAGAGGTGTCTAAGAGACAGCCGCGCCTAAAACTACAGGAGATGTCTTGCTGTGGGCGACGGAAAATTTTTTGGTGAATGTAATTGCTCCAGATTAATTTTTTTATTTGGTAGTCGATAGTTTTGGTAAAATAAGGATCAGTGCTTAGAGGTGTGTTGTTGAATTTTTAAGGCAGTAAACTGGAGAAAAAAAAAGTGTCTGGCCAGGATAAGCCAAGGATGATGAAATAATTGAAATTAAATAGTAGAGGTCATAGAAGAGACATGCTAGATTAAATTAGGTAAGGGGCTTTGAGAAGCTCTTTTACAGTTGCAGAAACCCCTTAAAGGCGAGGTGGTGATCTTTATGATTTTGGTTCTCCAGTTATTACCAAGTTTTGAGTTTTGGTTGAAGCCCCAAGGTAAAATTTTTTTTGTGTACATGGATAAGAGAACACCGCCCTTGTAGTACGTTAAACTTCGGGAAAAAAAGTGAGAATCATGGATTTCAGACAAGGTTAATTTTGAAATTTTGTTTTGGAATTTGGTGGATGAGTTGTGAGTGTTCATGTGTTCCTGATCAATTCTAAAAAAAAATTTATTGTAACCTGTTATGTTTTTTTAAATTGAAATTAGGGGTTTCTGTTAGGTCAGACATAAAGGGTAACGTCTGCTACCAGTAGTGTTCAGGGGAAGCTGTACTCTAAACTTTCCTACTTCCTTTTTCGCTTTTCTAATTCTGTCTTTCTCTCGTCTAGTCTGTGCGAGTGGCATGGGGTGACCCTTGTCTTCATCGTCTACTGGGGCCCCACTCACAAATATCTATCCTGTCCTCTATTATGTTACTTCTATCTGTCCTGAAGCCTCTAGTTTATACATTGATCACCGCCAATATTCAGCAACATGTTAGGTGCTAGTCCTGCCCCAAGCCTCTTGATAAGTAGTAAATAAGAGGGCTTTTATGACTAAATTATTTGGTTAACAAATGCACATGTCAGGTACTTTGGAGATTTTTTCTTTGTAGGCAAGTTTGTGTGCTACCTTTAAGTTATTCTGGTGATTTATGTCCTTTTGCCCACAAATAATTTTTGTTAGGTTACAGCTAGCCTAAAGTTGTTTTTTTTATTTTTTTTAAATCCCACCCCATAGATTATGAGGGGTAAATTAATTAATTTTTTTTAGAATCGTTTGTGTTTTGTTTTGGAGACAATTTAGCATAGGCAGAGTGCGGTGACTACGCAGGTGATGTTCAGGTGGGTCTGGACTAGACCAACCTGGAGAAGGGTTGGCCAGAAAGGTGCGTGGTTCATGGACCCCTTGTCTTGTCGTGGGAGGAAGTTTCTGTCCCGGGAGAGAGGCAGATGGACAGTGTCCTGCCCTTGAAGAGGCAGTAGTCACTGAGCCTGCTATGGGTTGATCTGGATTTGGGGGATGTTTACTTCTGTCCAGAGAGTGGCAGCTGGGAAGCGATTCCACCTTTTTGCCAGATTCCAATGGAACATGTAGTTGTTGGATAGCTGCAGTAGAAGGGCAAATGTTGAATTTACTCTACTGTAGAGAGATTGGCTGTTTTAATTTAATTTTAGTGGTACTTGAACAGTACTCCTTAAGGTTTGTTTTTCATTTTAGTATTGTTTTACCTGTTGAGATTACTGTTTGTTTATTATTATTTAGATTTACTTGTGCCTTCATTGCTAACATAAATATTCAGTCTTTTTTTTTTAAACAATACTCAGAAATATTTTACAGTCATTTGTTTGTTCCTTTTTGGAAAGTCAAGAATTTTTAGTTTTTTTTTTTTTGGGTGTGGAATACTCATTTACTGGTTGCATAATACTCATTAGGTCATTTATCTTTATCTGTTATTAGAACATGTGGTACAATAAGTAAATTTTGGTTTATTGGTTTTGACCTGAGGACATAAGGTGAGCAGTTGGTTGATGTAGAACTTTTGAGATCAAGTGAGGCTGTTAAGAGATCTTTGTTGTTGAGCTTATGATAAATGTTAGGATTTGTGGCCCGTAAAAGGGTGACAGATTAACAGTCCCTAAGAGAGGTAGATAATTTTGAAGGACAGCAGGGACTGTCAATAATTGATTTTTGTGGTGCACCTCAAGGTGTACAGATGTTATTTAGTTTTCCCCACTTGATGTGGGGCATGGTGGCCAAAGGCTGCGTAGACAGCTATTTTTGTTTAAATTTGTTGGGACCAGGTGTAGGTATAAGAGTTCCAACCCCTCCTATAAGAAAAAAAAAAGTTATTTAGAACAGACTAAAATTTTGGGTCTTCAGGGGAGATACCCAAGAGCTGTCATGGGTATTTATTGTGACACAAGTGGTTATTTTGGTATTCCTTAGAGATTGCTCGAGTGGTCTCTAAGATGATAAACAGTTAAGAGGCTCAGTGAAGCTCCCTTACAGTGTGGAGATCCCTAGAGGATGGTGTTATGTGAACTTTGATCTGACCTTACCAGAGGAGTGGGCAGACAAGGCATTTTGTGTTTTCAGAAGCTGGGAAGCTGCTGTGGATAGCTTTACCCTAATGTTGTACTTGCAGGAGACCTAATGAAGGTCCTTAGTATAATGAAGACCCACAACTAAAAGCTTTTTGGAGTGATGAGATGCACATGGGTGGGATAAGAGACTGTACAGAGTATTTTTTTTGCAATAATGTAAGGATTATTTTGCACTTTAGGATTATTGTTACGTGTTGATGCTATGAGTTTGTTTTGTTAATTCAGGTTAAGTTAGATTTACTAAGATGGGTGGGTCAGGAGCAGGTTGGCCTTTCTGTTCTTTCCCTACCCTCAAGATAAGAATCGAGACGTTAATGGTATCTTCATGCAGGACGTTGCACAAGCTTGACGAAAGTAAGAGAAGCAACTGGACTCTTGTGGGGAAGTGAAATATTTTTTACTCCATAAGCGACAGTGAGGTTCCATCCCTCAGAAGAGAAACTGGACACTGAGGCAATGGGTCTGGCCTGTGTCCTGAAGACAGCGGTGGCTTCTGGTTACTCCAGGGGTGAGTCCTTCCTCCTTCCCCTGAGGTCGCCATCCGTAACCAGTTGAACCCACCACATCTGCGAGGACGACCCCGCGTTGAGGTCCAGAGTTGGCGGTAGAGTGGCTGGACTCCCGACTGTACCTGGAAGGAGTTTTCCACCAGGGTTTCCCCCCATTCCTGCTATCACAATCTAGCCAGTGGAGTCTGCCACCTGTGGGGTGAGTTTGGAGAAGGAGCGCTGCATGATCTTCCTGTCCCCCATAAGCTGGTTCCCTGATTGAGGGGTACAGGGAGAGAGAGAGAGGAAGTTCTGCACAGAAGCAGTTCACTGAGACAGAGAGTAAATTGACGCTAGTAAGTGGACGAACTGTCGTGCCGATGAGTCAGTGCACAACTTCATCATGTGGACAGTCCCCCATTCCCCTCCGCTAGTTTTCTTATGACTTTTAGTTAAGTCCTTTGTTACCTATTTTAAGGCCTGCATAATTAGATTAATGTTTTGTTGGGAGGCTATTGCTATTGAGAAGAAATTATCTTTGTTTACTTTGTGATGTCTCGTGATATAGCATCTTATCGTTCACCATTCTAGTTCAGTGATGTTTGTTGATTAAAGTTTTAGATTTTTTTTTTTTTAATGTGAGCATAAAAGTGTTTTGTGTTGAAATTTAGTGAGCTCAAAAACTAAATTGTATGAGGTGATGTGTGTTTCTGTAGTTGGTCTGTCCGACTGGCATCCTACGGACTGTGAAATTTTACCAACTGCTGGTGTTGTTGATCTCTCCCATTTATGTCCTAGTATTTTGACCGGATGGAGAAGTGGTCCTGAGCTGACTCGACAGCTGGTTGCTGGCGGAGCAGCATTGGCTGTTCAGGGGGCCGGTCGTGGAGATGTGTACTGGAAGCTAGCTCGACAGTGTTGGTTATGACACCCTCAATCTCTGCGCGCCTTAAAGCAACAGCTTCGAGCCCTTCCAGAGACACTCTCCAAATGGCAGATAAGAAGTTTTTAATTTTGTGACTACACCTGAACATCTAGATATTTTGTTGTTTCTCACTCTCACACCTGGGAAAAAAAGAAAGGACACATGGACTTGCAGTAGAGGAGTGAAAAAAAAAAGAGGCAGAATCCTGATTGAGGATGTAAAATTTAGTTTGTAAATGGAATTTGAACCTAAAATTAAAGTCTTTGTTTTGCCGAGGAGATAAATTGTTAGATTGTGAAATGCTTGACTTTTTTTTTATTTTATAGTAAGCAATTTGTGGACCCCTGTTCAAGAAATGTTATGGTGTTTAATTTCTTAATAGAGATAAAAAATTTTGTTTATGATGGAAGTGAAATGAAAAGATAATTTGTGGGGTCACAAATTTCCCACGAGGGGAAAAATTGTCGCAGGATGATTTTTGCAGTGTAGGTATTTAGTTTTTGTTTTTTCTTTAGATCAGTGTTAGAACATGATCTTTCTTTTTGTTGATGTTCTTATCGGGTTGTTGGTATTTTTATTCGGATGCAGGTAATTGATAGAATGAATGTTATTTTCTTTTGTTTTTGTTTTGAGTCGTTCTGCATTTGTTAGTGTTTCATCAGGTCTGACCTTCTGACTTTTAAATGTTAGAAGAGTTTTGGTATTTTGTGTTAAACTGACTTTTTTTTCTCTTCAAAATTTAGTAATACGCATTCATATATAACCTTATGGCTGGGTTAAGGATTTCGATGCCAGGGGCTCTAGCAAACACGCATCACGCCCGTGTGTTGTTCTGACCTGGGCTTCTATTCGGGCAGCCAGGCTGCAGATGTCTGCAAGTGGGCGGAGGTGACATTTGCAGTTTTTTTGATGACGACCGCATAGCAACAAGAGTGTGAACGTGGATCCTGTGAGAACGTGCAAGAAGACGGAAAGTTGGTGTCTGTCTGTGAAACAAGACGGTCGTGTGCATGAAGCAGAGAAGCAGAAAGGAGAACATTGGTTGGGCCGGAGGAGCCTGAGGAGTTCTGCAACATGTAAATGACTAAAGCTAAGTGAACAACATTTATGTAATTAATCATATACAGTTCTCAGGGCTCAGCATTGGTTAGGGTTAGTTTGAGTTGGTACCTAAAGTATAAGACTGAGAGAAACCAGCGGCGGATTTGAGGTAGATGTCAATAGAGATAATTATGTAACTGAGTTTAGAAGGCCCTATGTGTTGATTTAGAAGTTTTTGATGTTTGTTGGAGAAGCCTAACTATGAAAAGTAATAAGTTTGTTTATGAAATTTTAAAATGTTTTTTTCCGCATTGGTAATTTGTTGAAGTTGTTAAAGTACAAAATGTTTATTGTTGAGTATGTAAAGTCAAGGAGTTGAAAATGAAATGTCGTTTTTGTGTAGCAATATCAGCAAAACGTGGCCACTATAACGAACAGGACCATTATTGTTTTGTACTACTAAGTATTCCTTAATAATGTTGTTAATGGAAAAATTTTGAATAACAATAATGTTGTATTATTGTGTAGTGTTTACTATTTGAGGCGTAAAGTAAATAGTTATTCTCTGAAGCTTTAATCTTTTATTTGAATAGAAGTAGAAATCGTACCTATTATTTAATAGTGTCAGATTCATTTTTGTAAGGTAGTATTACATTTAGTTTTTGAATGGTGTTTGCCAGTTACGGCCATTAGTTAGTTTAAAAGTTATGTTGCCATGTTAGGTAAGTAGTCGAGTCAACCTCCAAAACCCTAACCTTCAACCTCAAATTCTCCACATCCCTCTACCCCTCCATCCCCCTTTCCTACTCCTTTCCTTCCGCTGCCTTCCCCTTCTCTTCAGCTTTTCTCCTCCCATTTCCCTAACCTCCTTCCCTATCTCCTCCATTTTGCCCTCTCCCCAAACCTCTTTCCATTTTATTCCCTTTCGCCCTATCTCCATCCATTCCCTAACCCCACATCCCCTTTCACCTTTCCCATCCTTGCCCCAGACAGCACCATCTCTCCTCTTCCACCCTGTTTTCCCTATCTTCTCCCTCCCACCTTCTTACCAGTTTGGTCAGCATCGCCGGGTGTATGGTGAGATTATTTATTTTATGTTGGCCTCGGCGCATGCGACAATATCAAGACAAACTGTTTGCTATCACGGCAGTAACAAAAAATTAATATTAACATTGCGTTGTTTAAAAATAATATTACTACAGCATGAATTTTTCAATTGCTATGTGAATTTGATATTTTGTGCAACAAAAATAAAAATGTGTAGGAGTTCCTATAAAGTTACACCAATAATAACACTTTTATAAAACCATGAATGGTATGTTAAATTTACAATAATATTTTACTGCCAAAAATTATCCAGTTTCTTTTTATTTACCCCAGGCGAATATCAAATTTTTTCGAGCTTTAACAAAATTTTTTAGTCAATGATCACTCTATACGGGAATGTTTGATGTAAGTAAATTATAAATATTTCAGCACAATTTGGTTTAAACAACAGGAATTTCAGTGAAAAGGTGCTTTACTGTGTTATAATAAAGTCACATTACAATTCTTTTTAACAGCTGCGTAAAACATTAGTTTGTATGAACCATGGAAAATATTAACACAAAATTTCATTCTGAACAACACTAATATTAAAACATATTTAAACTTTCAAATATGATGGTATTTGGCAAACAGACCTTAAATTTTTATAAAAGTGCTCATAAAATACTAGTAATATTTTTTTTGCTGCAGGAAAGAAAGTACAGGTTTCATAAGCTACATTATTATGAAAAACTTATTCTGAATTACTTACATTCTATTCATGCACATTATTTCCTCAAAATCCTATTTCTATTCTCGTTTAACTGAGATTTGCATGGTTCCATTTACTACCACAAAATGTAATATTTCAATAAAACTAAATATATTGTTTACTTACAGGTTTAATATCTCTATGAAGGAAACCAACTTGATGAATACTATCAATAGCTTTGAGTATTTGCAATCCTAGCCTCAATGTAGTTGAAAGAGAAAATGCTCCCCTTGGTTGAGATCTACGTAATTCAGCTAAATTTTTTCCTTGCAACTGCATCACAACATAATTGAAGCGATCATTGCGTCCACAGCCAATAAAACGACATACATGTTCTTTACCTGGAAGAAAAATAGTAGTCCTAGATATGCAGTTTTAATGTATACCATCAAAGCAATGCACAAATACAAATAATTTTTTAATATAACTTACCAATTTTTTTTTAACATTTCCCATTTATGCCAGGACATTAACCAGGAACAAACTTTTACATACCATACTAACCTAGTTATACCTAAAAACAGAACACACATCCATGGATTACCTGGGATTCAAACCAAGAACCTGTGGCACAAAGGTTTGTTAACGACCTCCATCATAGAGGGCAATACAGCACAAATGAGAGACAACAAACACTACAGGAACGTGAACGGTGAGGTCATAATTCATCTCATAACCCATATGCAGTGTGCACAAGATGAATTCATTAATTCTTTTTAAACATACATCACAAAAAACATACATAATGCTTGTTTTGGAGCAAAAACCAACATAAACATACGCATTTGAAAAGAGAAAGAATGCAAGTTTTTGCACTGAATTAACTGCATAACTTCTGCATGTTCACAATGTGCAGCTCCAGAAATAATGTCCTTTTCCCTTACAATTAACCCTTCCAAAAACAAATTAATTCCACAAATATAGAACCATTTTTATTTCCATATCTATTACCTAAAATAAATTTATCACCAGTCCACAAACTGTCACTGGCAGGAGAAAACATACTTTTGTATATGCGGCTTTCCTTAGGTATCTATCTACTTATTCCATCACAAATTAAGTCATCGAGGGAAATATAATTACTTTTTCATCTTGAGTCTATGCTTCTTCAAATGGGCCAAATAATTTTACACTAAACTGTGATAAAGTCCTGAGCACATGATGCCTAATTAAATTTTTGTTACCACAAAAATGTTACGATAAAGTTCAAAATCATATTAAAATTATATAAGATTCTAACTGTCGATGAAAGAAAGCCTCTTATAGCCAACTACACTGGCCGACACAAAAAAATACACAGCACGACTGAATGCTCAAAAACAGACCAAACTGCACGCTTAGATAGCCAAACAGTTACAGAACAAATTATTTAATTTTCACAAACAGAGAAGGCTTAGTAACCTAAAATACAGGATAATCAGTAAAGCCCTTTTCACAATAGTGTGACGCGGCACAATGTAGCAGAGCCATGAAGCGAAAGGCAGCTATGAGACAAAGTATTGGCAGTACTCTTCAATAGTAGCGGAACACAATGCAATACAGCTAACGGAAAAAAAATTTAAGCAGTCTGCCATCTGCTGGGTGATATTTGACAATACAAAAACACTGTTTTGGCAGTAATTTAAGAAGCCATATGATACCAGAAAACATATCTTGAAGGGCCAAAATGCTAGTTGTCTCCATCCAGGCCTTATATTTTTGCGTCTAATTACAGTATTTCCGACTAGATATATTGTACAAATACCACCTATTCTCTACCTCTTGAATCAGAAGTTCTTAAAGACTTATTTTAAAGTTAACAATATTCCACCAGTTTTTAAAACAATGTTCACTAATGCAAGATACACAGCAAGAACAAATTATACATATATTAACGTACTTTATTATACGGTTTCTCGTTTCTTTCCCCTTTGTTTATTAACATAACAATAGTTATTTTTCTTCTTTTCTATATTCTTGCTCTTAATTGGCTGTTTTTTTTTTCAAATGTCATCAGCAATATCGTCTCCGTGGCAAGGCAGACTTGTCGCTAGCACTCTAGTTGCAAGCTGTTGCTCGTCGCGAGTGATATGAACTACGATTGGCTGGTTCCGTGTAACGCTTCGCGTCACGCTATTACGAAGAAAGCTTTAGTAGTGGGACCTCCATGTTGGGCAACACATGGCGTAGATTCAATGAGTGTCTAAATAATATCCTAGGGTATCGTGGGCAATATGTTGATACGTGTCTACAGTTCATATTTATTTTGTAGAGATGGGAGGATATTCAACTGACATCCAATACTGTCCACAGATTTTCAATTGGCAAGAGATTGGGAGAATTTGAACCAACCAATTAAGCATCTGCAGACTATGCAAAGCACTAAGGCTGATCTGAGCTGTGTGTGACCAGGCATTATCATGTTAAAAAAGTGAATTAGGGATGCCTTGCAGATATGGTTTTGCCAATGGCCGCAGCACCTCATCAACACAGCGGCATGCAGTTAATGTGCCCATAATGCATACTATAGTGCTGACAGCACCCCAAACCATGACTCCACTTGACATGCTGTTTGGCACTCTACAACGGCAGAGGAATCCACCCAATGGCCACATCACCGCCAGACTCGCACAATGATCATCACTGGTGAGACAAACAAGATTTTCTGATCACCAACAAGGACAAAGCCAAGTATACTAACTGACAGGAAACCAACATTTTAACCATCACCCTGCAGCAGCCCAAAGGAGTGAGCAGTATACACTTCCCAGCCACCCGAACTGACATGGAAGTGCAATCAGGCATCTTCCGAAACATTTAAGAGCCAAATTAACCAATGGCCCTCAAAAACTTTCAGCTACTTGCAGCACAGGATGTGAAATAGCAGACAGGCACATTATCACCCCATGCACATTGAAAAGGAAGCAAGCAGTGTGTATGACAAACCAGAATGGGAATAAAGACAACATGGCACACCTACTGTTCATGTGTGTACAGTGCCACAGACACAGAGATCCGAGCCGGACCTGTTAATGGGAGACTGTACATTATTAAGCACAAATACCCACGTATCCACTGCATGATATAGCAGTGACAACAAGTAAACACACACGAGAGCTAGAGTGAATTTGAGTGTACCAATGCTAGCTAGCATACTTGTCACACTGAAACCCCTAGTTGTGAAATTAGTACACCAAAACAGTGTTCCAGCCCAGTGTGATTAACAACGTATAGTGACTATATAATAAACTCTCGACATCCCAGACCACAATATCCTATACTTCTGATAACTCTAAAAGGCAAAATAATTAATACGTTTTTCATAAATTTATTGAAAAACACATTTTTCACTTAGTAAACCATAGATGCTTAAGAAACATATTGGATGTAATTTCCTAAATTTAAAACTTTTATTCAGCACCACATTTACTATAATGTGTGTATATATTTGCACATGCAAAATATATAAGATTACAATCGGAGAAGTCTTTTGCTAAAACAAAGTGGCCGGCTGGTGGAGACGCAGCAACGTAATCCATCGTTATACAGGCTGTTCGGAAATTAAATGCCCAAACTGGGGGAGATGATTCCTTAAGTCAAAAATATATAGGAATCCATATACCTAAACAAAATATTAAAGGAGATATGAGCTTGTGAAAATTGGGTTTTGGAAACGTATTTTCACTCAATGCATTGTACTTTCTGCCAGCGGTAGGGATGGCTGCGATTTACCCACAGTACGTCCCACACAGTTCATGGGACACGCCCATTTGGCACGTAATGAAGCGTGTACTAGTGGAGGGTATGTCAATGTGCTTAAGCTAATAACGCAATGCAGATATCTTAGAGAAAGTTACGGTTGCTAGTTACATCTTTAAAATTGCTGTGCTCCGATGCTTCGTCTTACATTCCACTGAAAGTGGAAAGGTAATAAAATATTAACATATTATGTTTTTTAGTAATGATATTAATGTAGTAAAGTGTAATGGGCCTTTTTCATGTTAAGCGGTTGTATGCATGGTAAGCCTGCATTATTTAGTGTAATTTTTATTCAAAAATTAAATGTTTTTATTGGGTTTACAAAATGTTCCTGATTATGATTTCCTAAAGTTGGCAGGTATGCATTGTGAATGTCCTTAACAAGCAGTTGTCTTGGCATGCAGCTTGGCATGACATATTTACACTGATTTGAGTACTCGATCATGCAACCGTAACTTTCTCCAAGATATCTGCATTGCGTTATTAGCTTAATTGGTTAAATCTACACTAAAATAATGAACTGAAACTATCTTCCTACTTAAGTTAGAGCACTATGGAGTCTCAAAACTATGATCTATTTTTGGTAGGTATACTATTAAAAAAATTGTCAACAAAAACATGATATCATTTATTCAACAAATTAGCATGCTTCAACAATTTCATTATCACAGTGTAGCCAAGTCAATATTCTTCGATGCTATCTATCAATTTGATTCTTGCTCCGCGATAAAACATAAAACCCCATGTAATAATTTACAACATTGTCGCAGAGTATCCAAAATTTTATACCCCATTTATGATGATGCTTGTTGGGGAGGTACTGCAATAATGATTAATGACTTTTAGTCCCTACCAAACTTTCATCAACACTCAACAGTTGGTATAAAATGATGTCTGAATATGTTGTTTGCATGGTTAACAACAGGTTTGGATTTGGCCTCTGAATTATATTGTGGTTCACCAGGAGGTACTTGCTGTGTATTATTAGTCAAGTGAAAACATTTCAAAATTAGTTGAAATCAATTTTGGGGAAACTATTTTCCAAAACTAAGGAACATTGAGAGATGGATTAATTGACCAGTATCAACTAATATGTGACATTTTCACAAGATCAATATTTATTATACATTAAATAAATGCCTTCATTTCTGCAATAGTAACTTTTTCCCAACTGGCAGCCCGTGAAAACTTTGGCAATATATTCTCATGTTAAAAAAAAAAATTGCTGACCATACATGTTTGTTTCTTTTACAAGTAGCTGCGGTAATGTAAAGGTGAACATAATATCAATGTATGCAATAATAATTGAGTTTCGTGGTGGCAATGCTTTGGCCCTGCATCTTCTAAAAACAGTATGTTTTGCTGTGGCAGAGTAAAATCTTCACAAGGGGACCAGGATATATTTTGCAGATCAGTATCTTCATTACTTGAACATTCACTTGAACTAATGGAATCATAAACTGGATCTGGATTCACAGCAGACAGTGGATGTACTGCATGATCTGAAGCTGGTACTGGATGCTCTACAGTCTTCCTGTTGTTTGAAGTGCGCAGCAGATATTCACTTTCACTAGAGGTTTCACTTTCGCTGGTATTGTCTTGAAAATCGCCACTTTCCAGAGAACTGAAAGAGTCCATAATTTTTTCGTCATCTTTACCAGCAACAAAAATATTTTTTTCCGTGACATTTTCCTCAAGAAAAGGCACATTTCCGGAAAGATGCTTTAAGTATTTAAAATAACTAACATTTCACAAAATAAAGTGTATTTATTTATATAGTTTTCAACACAAATGTTTACCATAACATGTTAATTTTTTATTTCTTCATTACTGTAAAGTCATTACACACACGGAAATGGTAAACAACATAATAAACGTCACTCTACAATCCTGCATGCACAATATAACAATCAATATAAAATAATCTCAAGAAACATAAAATGAAGACAAAAATGCTCTCTATGATTGTAAAATAGAACTAAAATCACAACCATCTACAAAAAGTGCTGCAAACATTACAAAGCTACTCGAGACAAGGTAGGAAAAAAACAGGCAAATAACAACCACCCTGCCCGGAGAAAAAAAAATTTCAGCAACAGTTTACTCAAGAAAAAAATATANCAAAAAGTGCTGCAAACATTACAAAGCTACTCGAGACAAGGTAGGAAAAAACAGGCAAATAACAACCACCCTGCCCGGAGAAAAAAAAATTTCAGCAACAGTTTACTCAAGAAAAAAATATAATTTTGGAAACACTTATTATAAAATACACTGTATTTATATAGTATTCAATAGAAATATTCATTTATGAAACATTCTGTTTTGTTTGTTATAGTACTTTATTTTGGTGAAGCCAATTCATGAAAACAGATGATAAATAAACCACCACTAATCTGCATGTTTGATACTACAATTGATCAAAAATAATTATGGTAAAGTCACAGCTGCTATCTATGGTTGAGAAACAGGACTTAAAGCATGTAATATTACACAACCATCCACAGAAAGCACCGCAGGTCTTTTAAAGCTACACAAGACAAAGTAGAGAAAATGGGCCAATCAACATATCAGCTCTGGCATTTCTCGTCCAGCAAGAAAGCAGATTTTTCCACTTTTAGCACTTAAAGGATTAAATTTTCTATTTTTTGCTCTTTTTGTATTGATTTTCCTTTCATTACCCTCCTCATCCCATCTGCTTACAGTTTTTAGTACACTTTTCTAGACTAGAATCATTTTGTAATTATTATTGACATTTTCAACTGAAAAATTTTGTTTTAAAAAAAACTGGAATATTTCCTGACTGGTTTCCACTGTGGTGGTTGTGTGTTGTGGTTGGTTTCTGGACTGCTAGGATTCCTACTGTTTCCCAGTTCTTTGTGATCTTGTTCCGTCATTATTTGTTTGTTGTGTGTAATTTACGTTGAATTATTTTGACATGTTTGGCACTGTACACAGTCCATTTCAACTATTAAAGTAATCATACTACACTACTGCCATAAACTTCCAAGATAAAAAGAAACTACTAACAATGTGTTGCTGAAAAATAATTAAATCTAATTGGCTACGACATGTATCTAAATGTAACCAAACTTGACCAAATATGAGCAAAGGTGTAAAATTATTACTAAATGTCGAAAAATTACTAAATCGGTTCAAAGTTTACCAAACATTACACAACATTTCCAAAGTTTGCAAATTTAATAGAATGTAATGAAAAATGATGTAAATAACCAACATGACCATGCATAATCAAAAATAACTACATGGGACCAATATTCTTACATGTTATCTAAATGTAAATAATTAAGTAACCAAATTTAACTGTTTAATCTAAAACCTTAATTTTGGGATGTTTTTCCCCACTCCTTGTGAATACTACCCATGTTAATCATTTAAAGGGTAAGTATACATACATTGTTGAAAGCAGGTGTAATTCAATCTTGTTAAAGAAAAATAAATAATTTTTGTGGGGCTCGAATTAAGAAAGATTTCTGCTTCTCTGAAGCGCAAATTAGTTACCATCTCCCACCCCCCCGACCACTCAAGCTGCTACCCCTTCCTATAGTCTGTCTCCCAAGAGAGTGCACTGTAACTCACAGTTCTAAAGACAGTCTGGTTTACATGCCGGCAGCGTTGTCTCCCCGTAGGCTAAAAGCTGAGGTAAACCGCTTATTTCTCATGGATTTTGCAAAGAGATTTTCTACAGTCTGATGGCTCATTCATTCTAGGTGCGGTTTAAGGTCAGGTTGTTGAGCAAGGTAATGCTATAGTTATTGTTATTAATCCATTATTTTTTATGTGCATTTGTATGCATTGAGAGATTTTCTTAAAGTAAATTATACTTAACTTGAAAGTTAATTATTAGGATGAACTAGTATTAGTATTTGCAGGATGAAATATATGTCCATCAGAACTGAAGTCCGATTTTTCAGTAATCCTACTGTTTTTCTTTGCTTTCCTTCTTCTCTACCCTTTCTCTCATGCCGTTGTATCCTTTACTCCTCCACTTGAGGATGCAGGCATATGTACCAAAGGTACATAAGAACTGACAGAAAATTATGAAATAGAGCAAGATAAAACTTTCCATATAACCATTCACTATGAGTTGCTCTAATAGAAAGTAATATTAAGTCGTACTTCCTTAATGTTATCATCATCACATATATTTAACAAAACCAACATGGCCACGCTGCTCCTAGCAACTTACCCACATGTTGGTTTGACAAGGTAGGTGCAAGTAAATGCATTCCATTGGCAAACAAAGTACATATGCAGAACTTTTGACAGTGAGCATATAAGGATAGGAGATGGGCATGTAACCTATTGGCAGTAAAGAGAACTAGCTCAAAGCAGTGGCAGTGAATGTAAATGTGAATTAAGTGAATGATGAAACTAAACATTACCGAGCCGACAGACAACCACAGTAATCTTCTCTGAGACTATCTGAAATGTTCTTTAAAACGGTAAAAAGAGACTTCCGACGTCAACGTAAACTTCTTCAGCTTTGAATTCTGATTGTGGTGTTTCTCCTACTTGGAGTTGTTTTCTACCTATATAATATTTCTTGTCCTACTATATGTCCTACTATAATGTCCTACTATAAACTGTTTCCTCTACTTTGTAAAACAACCCATCTACTTCAACACATCTGCACTTCAAGAAATTATGTACATTATTAAATTAAAATCAAAACTGACTCGAACCTTTTAATTTTTAAGTCATTTTTTTACTGATGTTCTTCCTGGGTTGCTCGGCCAGTGCAGCTAGGCCCTGTGGCTCATTCATACAGGCTGCATGCGGTTACCAGTAGCTGTGATGCAATGGAACCACAGAAACATGACTGTGACGAGTACAGGATGCAGTCTTGAGCACATCTTTTCCCCGGTGTTGCTGCATCACAGTTCTCACTACAGGCATATCAGGCCGTATTTCTGCCCCTTGTAGGAAAGATCTACTGCCATCGCATTTCCTCCCACCCTCTTCCTTGGGAGCATAATCCGAGTCCAGACTTTCCCCATGCCCCTCTGGCACCCTACCTACATCCTTGGTCGATTCTGTCAGCTATTTATTATGGGCTGTATGGTGCTGCAAACATTCTCCGGTGGCAATTAACCATACTAAAAGCCTGTGTTTCCCCTCTCCATGCTAGCCCGTTCTCACATAATTTTAGCATAACATACCTGTTCCTCCTGATTGTGAAAAACTGTACAGATAAGGCATACAGTCCTCGAGATAAATTCAAATTCAAGCCTTTTTATTGCAATTATCTAGTGTAGTGAAATGGTGCTGTGCATTGAGCCAACTATGCTGAGTAATTTCCACAACAACATTGCATTCTAGTCTTCTTAAACTTCCATACACAAGGTGAGTGTCAAATTTTGCTTTCTTTGGTCATCCCCCCCCCCGCATTAGCATATGGCAATGCTTAAAGAAAGGTGCTAATTTCTCTCTTTATTGCAGGTCCACAGTAGGCCCAAATTATGAATTAGAAGTTTCTATTTTGAGTTTTAAAGTCCCAATAACTGGCCTTTTCGAAGTCCAACTTAACTTCTGCCTTGGCCAGCTGTTGTTGCCTATCTCTGCATCAAGACAACGAAGCGTCATGCAGAAAGCAGCCCATCAAAACTAATACATATTTTTTTTTATGAAGTTTCTTCTTTAAGTTTTTTTATGTTCCAAGCATTCTTCAAGAAATTGTATGATAATGAAAGGCATGTGAACAATTCACAAAAGTCACTGCTTCCGAAATGCTGCCCGCCTTGGTCCAAAAGCTGATGATCATCCTTTTCTGCAACTCGGTTAAATCGCTTCCCTTACCCATGACAGCAGGAAGCACACTGTGTACAGCCAGCCTGTCTGTAGTATTATATACCAGCTTCACCTACCCACGTCACGGGCCATATGTCATGGGCTACGCGCGGCAGGTGGCACTTCTAGCAGGTGGTCATAATGATGTGATTTGACTGTGTATATTGGATATCTGACAGTTTCAGAATTTACAATCAAGTCTATATCACATGTCCAATCTGTTCCACCTTGTTCAGTCCAGAAATCATGAGTCTTTCCTGTTCAGAACGTTCTGGAGCATCCAGAGCACTCCCATCACAGCCACACTCTACTTGTCTGATACCTCACCCTCCGTAGCACTCGTGCGCTTTCGCTCGTAGCCACCTTACACACACTCTTCCACCACAGTCTCTCACACTCTCATTCACCATCAGTACACTCTTTGCCAAACTTCGCCAGATGCCTACCACAGATTCTCCATCATCCAGTTGTAGTGGTATTTATAGTTTCAGTTCACCTTGACCCAGAACCTTCTTCCCATGTCAGGTTGCACCAAGGAAGTAGATGACCAGAAAGTTCAACCTGTAGCCTGTAGTGACCTGTAGCCACTGACCCCTCCAGCAGGGAAAGTAGGGTGTGGTGATGTCAGTAGGATCAGCTGTCAATTTTCCTTCCCACCTGCCTGGTGATGCAGATTGCAGTTTGGCCCTCTGGGGGAAGGGGCCACAGCGAGCCCCCTCCTCAACCTTACTATGCCAATATCGGCTTTATGTTCCCGGCACAGAGGTCCATGTGTAACACTGCCCCCTCCTCAAGCCTGTTCATTCCAAACACACTCTCCCAACACTTGGACCTTCGTAGAGTGCCAATCGGTTGATGTGGGCAGGGACAGGTGATGCTGCCTGTACACAGTTCAGAAGTTCCCCACCATCAGCTCCAGCCTCCTCAACAAGCTCTCGGTCATATTCACTTCTGGCTGTCAAGTCATGCAGTTTCTTTAAGGGCACATGTGCAGCTACAGCTCTTAACTGGACTTCTCTCGTGGTGTCTACATTAAATGCGGGGTGACTTCTTGTACAGTCCAGTTCCAATACCCTCATCCTTACCATGATGCAGCAATCTTTCTTCCTATCCTGATACGATGTTGTCAGTAGTTTTGGCAGAGCTGAGCATTGGATTATCATTACTGTTGCTGCCTGATCTAATTAGTGGTGAAGCTGACACTTGACCTATTTCTTGATGATTGGTATCGGGTAGCATCCCTGGACATCTGACTTATAAGCGTCCCTCCTTTCCACAGTTCCAGCAATCTCATCATCTTTGTCAATAAGAAAGGGGAAGGAAGAAGGCTAAGGAGCAGGAGAGGAACATAGAGCTGGGTTTACTGGCAAGAGAAATGCTCTATGTGACCCCGAAAGTTGTAGGCGATGCATTCAGGGAAGGAAAGTTAGTGGGGCTGTGTGACAGGATCGGCTCTCAAGATCTCGATGTTAAGAGCCGCCCAAATATCTTCACTCACTCACTGTGCGACACGAAACACCTTGGAGGTTACACATCAGTGGCAAGGATGTTGAGAGAGCCCTTACCAATTTACGTTTATGGATCAACATGGAAGAAATCCTTGTGCTGTTAGGTTTAAAAGATCAGTTGCCAGGTGGATTTAGCAAACTTCAAATTCTTTCTGTTTTGTGAACTATGTTAAAATCTCTTCCTCTTCAGCTTTTTAGAATGGGGACAAAGAAACTGCTTCACTTATCGTTGATTATAATTCTTTAAATTCTGAATATATTTTGTGAATCCAGGAGGTTTTTGATTCCACTGCTGCTATCCTCTCTGCAGAGTAATCAGGTTTTAAAAACAAATTAAAACTAAAATTTCCCTCTCACAAGTAGTTTCCCTTTTTATATTTTAATGTTACTAACAAAATTACAAGATGATGTATTTCATAACCTCAAATACTTAAGTATTGGTGACAAAACTTATCGTTAAATTTTTTATATTTTTATTCATATTATTTTTAAGTAATTTTTCGGGAAGTTCACACACAACTCTGCATTAGTCTTGCAACATATAAATAGGTACTCTGTTTCTTTCCCTGATACATATTTCTGTTGTAAATATTTTGCAGATAAATATTCACGGAGTATGTAATATGTTTATCTAAAACTAATTTTGTTAGTGTTACACTTTTCATAATCCACTACCAATAGATTAAAATATGGCTGAAATGATTTTAGTTAGAGTATAAAACTTAAGAAATATTAAAATTGCTTATTTATATCAATTCCTTGCTACTGGTTATTTATACTTATTAAAATTAATTTTATGGCTTTTACAAGAATATTAAACTAAGCAATATTTATACACTATAAAATGGCATAAAACTATAAATACCTCAACTTTGAGTATTTACCAGGAGCAGGGGTAAATACCTATTTACAAGTACCCTGCCCACTGGATATTTACCCGACTAAAAGTTGTACATCAAACGCAAGAATATTGAAATTATAATTTTCAAACTTTGAGGAGTAGAAAATGATTGTGGCTACAATTATTTGCTTCCTAACTTGTGTGTATCAAAATACAAAACCTTGTATCGGCTCGCAAGGTTATGGTGTTCCCAACATACAACAATGTTTTTAATAACAAAATTATATTATTCACAGTCTATTATGTTAATCAAGTAGTACAGCTGCAAGCAAATGTTACACACTGCATTAAATGTGCAGCAGACACAATCAAAAGTTGAGGTTATAATCCATGACAGACATGACGATAATAATGCAAATGAACAACCAATAACAGTAAATGTGCCGATATAACATATGTAATATTAGTTATTGGCTATTGAGCCAACATTAAAATAGTTACTAAAATTCCCTGACCTCTCAGAAAACTAGTACAAGGGAACATCGTCGACTTGAACTCATATTTTAAAGAGAAAAATAGCACACTTGCATTATATCAGGCCCAGCAATTGATCCCGCATGAAAAGTTGGGCCATAAGTCAGATGTTATCCTCTGAATATACAACTTGTAAACGTTTGCACGCTCCGGTTGTACGTCACTTGCAGCCGCTTGATATCCGAGCACAAAGTAATGTACAGGAGAGTGAGTGACAGGCTTGTGTTCGTAACGGCGGTGAAGCCACAAGCGATAGTGCGGCACCTCCAGGAGCGGTAACGGAATGATGGCCAGATTTCAACGATTAAATATTAAGGAATGGGAGCTCCTGAAAGCCATGACTGGTAAGTATCATTATTTGTGGCTATTCAACTAACGTTCATACTACACAAACAAAAGCGGATAGGGCTTTCTTTGTGCTCTTATTTATTTTTGTTGCAGATATCATAGACAACTGCATGAATGAAGATGTGCTAGATACAAAAGAAAATAGTGGACTGACGTTCAATGCGTCTTTGCGAAAGGATGACGACGATAATGAGGCTGCCCTTTCACCACCACTATATTCGCAGAATAGCTCCATTGGTCCAAAGAGGCAGGGATGTAAAGACGACGAAGTCAGTGATGATGAAAACTATTTTGAAGATGGAAAATCGTCAGATACTACTTTGCCGCTGCCCGTAACAGAAGAGTATATGAAAAGAGTTGTCGCCTTTTGGAAAAGTGGAAACAGTGTTTATCAGCACTGTCAAGAAGAATTTTAAATTATTACAACAAAAGAGGGATCTGTACACTTTGAGTAAATACGTTGAAAAATGGGGTACGCATCGTCGACAGAAGATTTCGAAGGTCAACACAATCTGTCTAGATAAATTTTACGACCCATACGGGAACAAGATGACGATTCAAGACATTAAAATACAGCAGTAGGGCGTGTGAGCCACAATAGAGGTGGGCCTTGAAAATTGTAAAGCATCGGCTGAGTGGGTGTAAGTTTTCAAGAAAAGCATGGTATTGGGTCACGAAAGATAACCCATGTTACTACAAAGAAAGCTAGGTACCCAAAAAGCCATACTTATTGCATCTGAAGAATTTGTCGTCATAAATACGATGCACAGCTACACAATAATGCCAACAGTATCTGCAGATGGGCACTTGCTGTCACCTCTGCTTGTAGTTTTAAAAGAGCCGACCAGGACGTTTGGCACACGAGTAAAGCAAAGTTTGTTACATACGGACAATATTGTGGCAGTCGCGTCATCTTCTGGAAAAGTCAACAAAGAACACTTGCATATATGGCGAGAGGAGGTGTTTGCTAAAAATCTGTAAGATGACAGCAAAGCAGCTTTAATCGTCGACTCGTTTTCCGCCCACAAACGCTTGTCAACGCATGAAGAGCACGGAGCAGACAACACCGCAGTTTCCGTATTGACAATTCCACCAGGTGGAACAAGATACTGCCAACCGTTGGATGTATTTGGACTCCGCTTATTCAAGGATTTTGTCCGCAAGTTTACCAACTTCGCACGACTTCTGGACATCTATCTGAACTTTGGTCAGCGTAAAAACATCCTTCAAATGCAGTCACTTCTTTAAAGGCAGTTACGTGCACCAGTATTTTGGCCGGTCTTCCAGTATACTTGGTATCGAAGCGGCTACACCGATGACCAGCCAGAGCACTTTGAACATCCAGTGAAATACTGTTGTGGCATCGGTAAAGTGCTTTGCTCATTGTGTCAACATGCAGGGTTTTTAACCTGTAGCTTGTGCCAGAGATCACTTTGCTTTGATCAATTTTATGTTGCAATTCACAAATGCAGTGGAAACGAATGAATGTGTAATTCGAGAAGTAGCGTAGCATTATTTGCTTATTAATATATTTGTTATGCATTATTTTCCTTTAATTGTAAGGCTGACACTGTTAAAGTGAAGTACACTTGCAGGAATTGCGCTATTCATCAACATGATTGGCATGGTTAAATTGTACAATCGAAAATCATTACCTTCATTCCATACTAATTGTTCTGTAGCTTACGTTTGTACCTTTGGAGTTCGAGGCAAATATAGCTGCTGCAGAATATCAATATGATATAATGATATGGAACGTATACATGCATGTGGTTCACATACAACGTATTTACATCATTTACCTTTCTTTTTGCGTAAAATAACACGTATTCTTGAATGAGACTTCAAAACACGTTCGGCAGACCTGACCCATACACCACCTTCTCTCCCCTCTCCCTCCGCATCACTCGTTTTGGAGGGCTCCTGGTTGTCACTCTGCTGTACAGTACTTCGTACTCCGACATCAAGTGGCTGCAGTGGGACAGAGCGAGTAAAGTATAACTGGCGCGCGCAAACGTTTAAAAGCTCTATATTCACAGGGTCACAACTGCGTAACATCTCACTTATGACCCAACTTTTCAAGCAGGATCAATTGCTGGGCCTAACACAATGCAAGTGCACAATTTTTCTCCTTAAAATATGAGTTCAAAGTCGACGATGTTCTCTTGTCAGATATTTCTCTCTTTTCCCTGACCATTTGTTAAAAATTACCTGACTTTTGTTTTCCATATTTTCCCTGCCTGTAGCCACCCTGAATAGGTCAATATTGGGTTGTAAAATGTGTTTTCTATATGAACCAGGTTTAATTCCCAGCAGGGTATTGGCTTCAAGACCTCTATGTTAAGAGCCACTCAAATCTATATATATATATATATATATATACATACAAACACACACACACATGCACGCACACACACACACACACACACACACACACACACAGAGAGAGAGAAAATATGTTGATTAACATATTTGGTAGAAATTTAACAGTTATGAAACAATAAAATGCACAACAAATATTCAACATTGCAAAAAATGAAGTAACTAATACTACCACAAAATGCCAACTATAAAACCAAATCAAGTGATCACACCTTGGAAAATAAGTTAGTATGGGTGTAGACACTTAAATCACTGCTGCTGAAAATTTTGTCCTGTTGCATCACCCTCCAGGTTAGGTATGGACAGAACTGTATTGTCGATTTTACACAGCTTCTTCAAAAAATGTGGCCACGATAGGAAACAATTTTTTATTTGAGTTGTTACTACTTCCATCTGTTGAAAAAGAGAATGGCCCAGTCTGCAAATGCTGAACAACTTCGGACATTGCCTCAGCTGCCATTTAATTCAGAATAGGCCTACAAGTGTTTTTGTACGGGCACATTATGAGAATTTTTTTGCAACACCTGTGTTGGCGAACATCTTTTTGAACATGGCACCTGCATGAACTGTTGTGGTAAGTAGATATTATACTCAACTAAGAACGAAACAAAAAGACATTATGATTTTGTGACGTCCAAGTCGGCATTTCTAGTGCTAAAAAAGCTGGACATGATATTGCTTTCTCCTGGCTTTTTTTATGTACCACGTGTTTCAGACACACGCATGATTTGTTATATCATTTCTACTACAGTGTGCTATACCATGTGTTCATTAACAAATTATAATAAACACCAGAGTGGGTTAGATAAGTACAAATGGAACATATTTCATCAAGGAACCAATAGTCTAATAGTTAACCTGCTAATGGCAGTGGCAATGTACAGGGGTGGATATGCAACCTTGTGTACATGGCATTGTAACCAGCCTGTGCGCAGGTCTGCGTGTCTGATGACACCACTCAGTATCGCACGGTCGCAGTCTTGTAAATGCTACGTATCTACAGTTCCTGCAGGACATGTTACCGGAATACTTGGAGGAATTTCCTTTAGATGCTCGTGAGGCGACATGGTTTCAGCAGGACGGGGCCTCGCCTCATTTCCATTGCGGTTCGCCAACATTTTGACATGCACTCCTCCTCAAACTGGTAGATAGGTAGGAGAGGCCCCATAGCATAGCCACCATGCTCACCTGACATCACACCACCTGACTTCTGGCTGTAGGACTACATCAAATCGATGGTATATGCCACACCACTTGACACGAGAGATGACTCATTAAGCCAGAAACTTTTGCACATGTGCGTCGCAACATGCTTCAGCACTGCACCACCTGTGTGGCCGATGGTGGTGGACAGTTTGAACAAACACTTTGAACAGACACTCTGTTCCCATGCCTTCAGTCTACTTGTGTAAATAGTGTCATTTCATTGCACTGTCTGTAGCCTAGTTATTGTGATTGCCTACCCACCCCTGCACAATGCCACTGACATTAACGGGTTAACTATGGACATTATTAGACTATTGGTTCCTTGATGAAATATGCTTAATTTGTACTTATCTACCCCACTCCGGTATTTATCATCATTTATTTGTGAACAACCGGTATACTAGACTCGCACATACACGTGGTGCACAACATAAATGCCGTATACACTAAATCGGCACTCTACGGAGCCCTGTACGTTTGGAAGTTTCTTTTTGTTTAACTTGCTCATTTTCTAAGAAGACAAAACCATGCATAAAATAAAACACAAAACACATTTGTAAAAAAAATTCCAGTTCATAAACTACCAGTATTGTTAACCTAAAATCATAACATGAAAAAATGCTAACAAGTTACCATCAGCTACGTCCCATACACAAGTCATGTTAGAGTGAATTTGTGTATCTTACAGACGCAAATTCACAAAAACACCTATCTCTAAAAGCAAATGGTGACCCACAAAAACTTAAGTGGTACAACATAATATGCACCTTCATATTACTGTGCGATATATAAAGCAAACAAAACATACCGGACACCTTAAAACTTTCTTAACAATGTTTAGTAACTGTTAGGCGGTAAACCTCCATTCAATAACCGAAAAATTCAACAACTCGGAGCTATTCAGCAACTCAAATTACAGCCATGTTTAGTAACTGCTGGGTGGGTAAATTTTGTTGGCCGAATGGGTGAATACGAAGAGAGACGAAGAGAAACTGAGTCTCGGATTCGTCAGCAACAGTCAATGAGAAAGATGTCAATGATAAAGACACTTCTTGGTTTATGTTTTATACAGTCTCCAGACATACTGTTAAGGAAATGTTGCAGACTTCTAACAAAAAAAAAATTAATACGTAAAAAATCACATGCTTTCATGACATCGTAAAATAACTCGTCAATCTGTACATTTTACGGACAAATCGTAAAAGTTGGCAGGTATGCAATTCCACCAGGTACCATTATTTACATTAATCCCATCCCCCTCCTAAACCTCCCCGCCTACCACCCTGCTATCTTGTCCGACCACTATGTTTCAACATGCTAACCTGTCCAATAACTGCATATTTCAACCTGCTAACCTATACAACTGCATGTTCAACCTGAGGCCTACGTATACTCCCAAGACCATCTATGCAAACCCTACCTAGCAGGTTTCGACATGAATCAGTATTACACCCATACATGTATAGGCTTGTAGTGTTTGTGTTCTAAATTTACATTTCCTTTCAATTGAATAAATTCTTCATACCCAAAATAATGTTAGTGATATTGTTTATTTATATATATATATATATGTGTGTGTAGTGATTATTTATAGGTAAGAAAGATAAACAAACACAAAACATTTATTAGAAAAAATGTATTCTGCAGATAATAAAAGCTACAAAATCAATAAAACATATAATCAACTAAAATCCATGTGTAATCAATTTTCTTTTAATAAAGAGTAAAGCAATTTACGTATGGCGGTAAGCAGCAATGCTCTGTGAATGACTGCACAAATCATAAGATCACTATGTAAACCATCAACACAAGCAGCAGCAGTGCCTGTCTCTAATACACCATCTGTTGCACTGTCACTGCAGTGTAAACCCGGCTCCTCTTAGATTGGTAACTTGATGATAGCAGTACAGATATCTGGTTCATCAACACCAGGTCCGACAGTGGCAGGACTAGCATTTACCAACCTCACTGGGTGTCTGCAATGTCAGCAAGTGGATACCAGTTCAATTCCAGAGTTGGAGGCACATTTTTCATCAGTCGTGGAATTTCTGATCAGTACATGGCAGTGATGTGTTCGACGTCTGATTGTCTGGCTCAAGGCTTCATCAGCCTCAACTAGTGACTGAGAGTTCTGCTCTGTGCAGTCCATAGTGATAGTGTTTATGCATACAGAAAAAGACACCACGTCTTCGATGCTAGCAGTAAGATATGGAGCTGGACGCATCTGAAAGACAGCCCACCTTCTAGACTCGCAACAGGCTACTCTTCAGTTAGTACAACAAGAGAAAGTGTAAAAATTTCCAATCCTGCATGCTGCTACCATTCCAAATTTCCATGTACGTGCGTAGACATCTGGTATCCCAGTAGCTGTAGTCTGGTAACACTCATGTAAATGTTTGCAGGGTGAAATGCATACATCATTAGGTGTCCAGAAGCCAACTGAAGTTTGGGGAGATGCTCCTGCCTCTATTTATATACGAGATGAATGGCCAAAAGCCCCAGGGACTCTGGTTGATTCAAGCAATTTCATGTATAGTCGTAGATCATTGAATCCTGGGTCAAGGATGATGTGCACCATTTATGCATTTTTCAGTGCACAGGTCATATTATGACCTGTCACAGATATGACAATGCAGCTCACCATATATATTAACAGGTTTGCAAACTGAAAGACATCTGCACTCTGCATGCACAGTCAATTTCCACTTCAAATTTACACAAACTGCTGAGCCATTTTTTCTGCTCAATTCCAGCCACGTAAATCTGGGCCTTCAGGTATTGCACCAACGGATTACAGAGCACATTTCCAACCTGATGGTGTGGAATCTTGCCTTTGTCCCACTCCAGGGCATGGTAGTACTTGGTTTAATATTAATTTGTTTTCTTGCTCTTCTAGTCCAAGAGTATCCATGGACAGGGTGGTCTGAAGGACCATCTTGCCACCATCTTCATGGATATAGGCTATTCACAGTAAAGTGAACACTTTTGAGGCCTTTGTTACTTTTTCTTTTCAGCCATATTTTATCCTTTATCTACTTTCTTATATAAATATTGGCATGTAAGTAATAAACACTGTGTGTATATTCCACCACACTTTGAAGTTAATGTCTAAGACTAGAATAAAATAAACTTATTGACTATTATTCCAAATAAGAGGGGGCTTACAAAAGTGCTCACTTTACCGTGAATAGCCTTTAACAACAATCTCCTTTAGCACATATCCGGAAACCCCACAGATTGCAGTACATCTTGAAGCAGACGATGCTTGAAGGCAACTAAACATATATTGTGTGTGAACCATTATATTTATATATTATCCATAGTTCTCAGGACACTGTCTTCATGGTCAGCAATCAATGACATTCAAAGAAATGTTCTTGTCTTGTTTACTCACATTGAAAACCATGTGCGAGGACAAATGACATAGCCAGGATATTTCTGTGGATGGAAGGGCGGGGGATGCAATTCTTCACAAATTTAAACGTTATTGAAACTTTTTTAAAATGTTGCCAATTAGTTGAAAATTGACATAAGCCCTAAATTTTTTTCAGAAATCTATTATAATTTACAATCACCTAATACACATACCAGCATTTTCCGAAATTAGTTCATAACATTTCTAAGATGAAAACTTAGTCTATACTTTTTGAGGAAAAATAGTAACTGGCAATAAAACTAGCAAGATTTAAAGGCAAAGACATTTAAAATTAAAAAAGTAACAGCTATAATAATAAATAAATTTATTTACAGAAAAATTTTCTTGTGGTACTCTGTCAATTTCCACATTTAATAAGCAGTATTTGTCAGTCCTTTGCAAAGTTCTCAATCAATGTTTCCCTGTGTATTGTCATGTTATTTACTGATACAACACGTGTCAATTTTAATGATCTTCGCTTCTACTGTTTTTTTTTAATATTCTTATCCCCTCGAATTCATAAAACTTCTCTCAGTTGATGCTATGGTAACAGGAAGTGTAGCAAAAATGTCACATGTTGCATACATCACTGAGATAGTCTCAACATATTGCCAGTCAGTCAAAACAAGAAATAGCATAATTTTTTTAATTCATTTATCACTGGCAAAAGGTCATTAAAAAGGGTACCAACTCTTTTTTTAATTATATCTTTTTCTATTCCTAGCATAGTTTTTGCAATCTATAGAAAATATTTCTACTCCTAAATCTGTTTGAGGAATTCAAAATAAGTTGGGAAGCTTTGCAGAGTGATATCAACAGACCTAACCCTACCCACCGTGTTGGACATACATATATTAGAAATACATTTGATACTTCGTCTTCTACAATTAATTGAAAAATAACCATTTTCGACACTCCTCCAGTAATACTCCAATGTCTTCTATGGTTTAGAAACAGTCCTGATGCACACATTTTGTTACATCAATTACTCCAAAGTTAAGTTAGTGTGTACTGCAGTGAACATAAAGACTGCGTTTCCGTGTGGTTTACCACAATATAAGATTTAATAAAATAAAAACAGAAAAAATCCTACAAATATTATTATACTGCTAACCTTAAAAGACAGTCTTTTAGGAGCATAAGGGGAACACTTGAAGCTCATTATAACCTTTACTAAAATGCAAAATGCCACACACGTATTTTCATTCTGCCTGTGACCTGCCCCTCAACTGGAAATACACCTTTGGTTTTACAGTATCAAGAAGATAAACTCAGTGAAAAGGTATAATAAATTTCAGGGCTATTTTTAAGGTTGTATTACTAACTTACCCTGGAGCTTTTTAAGCACTGCCACTTCCATTTTAAGCACCTGTTTGGGTTGACGTGCTGACTCCACTTTGAGAGCCACCTGCTCCTTGGTAACAAGATCCAAGCCTTCATATATTTCTCCAAATCCACCACCACCAATTTTGCGAACCTACACATATACATCAAACCACTGTATTAATCTCAAGTAAGATATCACATGCCTGACTATTTTACTCAGTTCAAATAGTAAAACAAACACTTATAAAATTCAATGATTATCTCAACTAATCCAAGAACTATAAAAAATATTCTTAGCACTTACGTGATAAACATGTAATTTAAGTTTCATATTCTAAACACAGAATAAAAGGGCAGATGAAAGCAACACAACTATAAATAATTACACTTTAATTAAAAATTTAATGTAAAAGAAATTAAAATTAACTGATTTTGAAAAACTTATTTTTATAAACATTTACAAACAGATATATTTTTATTTGCATTTGGGACTTATTTGGTATAGAAACTATACACTTTAAACATATAAGTATTAAAATGTATTTTTTGTATGAAGAACACTGCTAGATAACTGTAGACAACTGTTGTTTTCATAGAGGCATCTGCATCAACTGTCACTATAGGCTAATCACTCCCATATCACTATAAGATGTAAGGGGGGGGGGATACAATAAAAATAAAAAAAAGTACTGTCAGAAATGAGAGATCCCCGAGAAAACCAGTCTAACAGTGGCATCGTCTAGGATGATTCCCACATACAAAAATCCAAGAGACCCCGCCAGGCATCGAACCCGGTTCACCTAGGTGGAAGGTGAGTAATCTAACCACTACACTACTGCGGCCCCTGGTAACAATGGAGATAAATTAATCTGTAAAGAAATTTTTTTCTAAAAATACAGAATAAGAAAACTTAAAATTTTGGCAATTTCTTAAAAACATAATATAGTTATAATACAGGGTCTGCTTTCCTATAAAACTAGCATATAATATAATGTGCAAGACAAAGAGAAAAAAAATAGAAGTTTCTTATACAATGGAATGATTTTTGCTCTAAAACAACATACCAACAGTAAACAATATTTTTTTTTAAGTAATAAAAGTTTTAAAATCAGATTGTTTTCACAATTTTTTACTGGAGAAACCTGATCTTATTCAAATATAATACAATTAACAATTCAAACAAATTTTAATTAATGCACTTTCTACATACTGCCATGGACCACAATTTTCCTTAGAAATCTGAATACCTACAATTTTTTTATCTAGATAACCTCATAGTCTCTTTAATATTTTTAATTCACATAACGAAATATCTTAGCTATATGGTTAAAGCTTCAACCCCGGAATTTTTTTTACATAATAGAGCCTGTATGCACAAATGTGTGAACTTTTTTTACTAATCACAATATAAGTTTATAATGCATCACTAAGAGTTGAAGCATTGTATATAAAGTTCTTTGCATGAGAAACAAAATATCTAATTCAATGTCTATTCAATAAAAAGACTTACAATAAAATGTTTTATACATCCTTTGGGACAAAGATCATAAAAAATTAGTAGTATATTTACCCAAAATTGATTACCAATGTTTGACAATGGTAGAAATAGCAGCCTAGTCTATTATAGTCACTCTAACGGTTCACTTATACTGTACAAGTACCAGATTTAATTTAATTAAAAGTTGTAGAAATTACAGTTATTCGCCATCAAGCTCCAGCCTAGATACCTTTAGCTAAATTTTTAATTTGACTTGCACTCCCAATATGCACAGCAAATGTGAGAGTGTTATTTCCTTGTTCACTGTCAAGAATTTTATTCTTATTCAAGAGACACACTGCCAGAGACCCATCCCACTGGTCAACCTCTCGACCATATTATGCCCATCAGAATGATATTTGTAAACCCATTCACCCACTTTCTCTAGAAATCTCAAAGCCAAAAAAATTCTAGCCTAACAGCTTTCATTTACAGAGAGCAAAAAATCATTTTTACATTATTCCACCCAATTAGTTATACTATTCTGCTTGATAATTACACCTATTTACACTGCAATGAATTAACATTCATTTATTACACCGATTTCCAATCCTTATAACACAACCTAAAATTAAATTTTACATTTTTGCATCTCTTAAAACATACTCTAGGCCTACTATGATTGACAGATGTTTGGCCAGGAGTGCCGTTGCCATTTTTGGGCAAAAGCAGGTGCACTTCTTGGCTTAGCCAAGGTGAGAAAGAATTAAGAACCGAAAGTGAGTGCATTTTTGTTAATCCAATAACACTTCCTCATTTCCTCCAATTGTCTTTACTTACCTTTAAATTATACATTTATGAAATGTATCAATTACCGTAACACTAATATGGTTATCAGCCACTGCATGCCAAAATTAACAAAATTGTGTAAAATTAAAACTTAATTGAAAAAGTTTTCGTAGTATTTTTTTAACACAACATATTATTAATTCATTGGCAAGGAATATTTTTTTTTGGTATTTCTAGTGTTTTCACATAAATATTTGCATTTTAATACAGACCTCACAATCACCATTTAGTCATTAATGTAATAGTTTAAATTGGTGTCCCTGTAATATTAACCATATATAACTTTTTAAATGGCAAATGATAACTTTGACTTATGGAAAATTTCACTAGTCTGCACCTGCAGTACTGTGTAGCTAACAAGCTGTCGCTCTTATCTCCGTCCCACCCTCGTGTTTGGTGTCTCACTCTGGTATGCGTGGATTTTCCGCAGGGCAATAAACATCTCCAAGTACCTGGTGACCGTCACCATGCCAAACATAAAAATATGTGAACAGATGACATAGCAAAAACCAAACCATGAAAAGCAAAGATAACACAACTCTGACCCTATTGTGCTTTGCTAGCAAGATTACTTGGTTCAGAGTCAAATATCACCTATCATGCAAAAGCTTGACAATGACAGGCTTTTGTTTACTTGAAAATGCATTTTACGTAATGTAAAACAATCGTAATAGGTCTCATTGAAACACAACTATCAATATATAGCCAGTTTATGTGAATAAGTTACTTATGCAATACGGGAAACGTGAAGTTATTGTAATACTGGCATTAATGAAGTAAACCCATTAGCAAACTCACTGGCTGTATATATTCTGCCGATGTAGCTGGTGTAGCCTACATGCTTCTATTTCTGTCAAACTGCAGTCATTTTGCCATAATAATCTTTGAGTAAAATGGTTTATTTAATTCCTTTTAATAATTTGTGCCCATAAGTTTATATGTAATGCCTGCCATTTTTTAATTTTTGTGCAGCCATCAAAACCAAAAAGTGTTTTTTTTACCTCTCATAAAATTATGAAATGTGTTTCACTAGTATGACAGAATGATAAATACCAAAAGTGCCACATTATTAACTAAAACGACTGAGTGTCATGGTTTCAAAGAGCACCACCACAACTGATCAACAAGGAAAGGGTAGAGTGAGGGCTATGCACGTAGGAAGTATCAGTTGTGAGTGGAGCAGACGTTTTGCAACACTGAAATAATAACCCCAACCAACTAGCTGCACACACGGGAGGGGAGGTAACACCCTGCCAGGCACCCTCAGACTCCCTGGCACCAAAAAACATGCATTCTTCTTGTAGTCAAAACTTGTTTTAATACTAAGAAAACAGCATTTGTCAAAATTTGTTGCAAAAGTATATGGATGTAATTATTTCATGACCGTATTAATTTTTATAAGCTAATTATGTCAGTTTTTACACGTGTGTTAAAATTGCCATTTTTCTGATCATGCACATTTTGAAATGATATATTTTTGAGAACTTTAAATGGCAATGATCAATAGTTCATAATGTACTTGTGTCAGCCCAAAAATTTAACCATTTTGTTAATTGGTTGTCCAGATTTACACTCATTTGTAAAAAAAATTATCACCCAGAAGGTGCCATCGCAGGAACATGAAAGTGGGTAGAGTCACAGATAATGGTAGTATGTACACAGAAAACATAAAAATATCAAACCACACCATACATGTATTACAAGGAACCAACACTTGCAGGATGCACTTAGTATGGTTTTGGACAACCCATAGCACAGAGACAGGCGGCAATACGGTCGGACATTGAGATATACAAACGTTGGATGTTCTCCTGAGGAAGATTTTGAGACAGTAGGTGCAAATGACCATCCAAATCCGCTGTAGCTGCCACTGGCCAAAGTTGCCATCTAATCTGGTTCCAAACATTCTATGGGCGAGATGTCTGTGGACCTTGTTGGCCAAGGAAGCATGTTGACATAACAAAGACAGGCCAGAAGATACTCATGTTGTGTGAGGCCAGGCATCATCCTGCTGGAAAATGAGGTTGTCAAGCTGCACCTGAGAGGGGAGTGCACATGGACGGAGAATTTCCTGCATGTATTGCCGTGCCATCAGGGTTCTTATTCCTTCAATCACCACCAGTAGGGTGCAGGAATGATAGGAAATGGCATCCCACACCATGACACCTTTCCTGGGGCAGTATGCCACTCTACAATTAAACGTAGATCACGGTGCTGGGCAGGAAATCTCCAGACTCTAATTCTGTAGTCGTCTGTATCCAGACAGAACCAAGATTCATTGCTAAACACCACTCATCACCAATCTGCCCGTTCCCGGTAGATGCTCAGGTCGTAATGATAATACTCAATGGTTCAACCTCTCTCAATTTTATTAACATCTGCCTTTATGTGTAAAACAGTTATAATTTGTTTCAGTTCTGATGTGCCAAGGGCTCCAAAAAGCACCAACCCAAACACTACTGGAGATCCTAATTTCCCAGTGATGTCCTGACCGAAGGAGAAACAAATTTATATAGTCTCCTAGAAGCACGTCAATATGACCTGGCGAGTCATACATTGGATCTGCCAATTCCAGTCCCTAAAGATCTTGAGCTGTAATTATTTATATATTGGTCTGATCGGTTCTTTTTAAGAAGAATCCAGTTATTTTCAGAAGAACCAGTAACTTGACAGATAAAGATGGTCCTTGACTGAAAGTGGGCCAGATTTTCAGGTGAATCATACTGATGGAGTGACCCACTGATTTTGAAGCTAGGACAGAAATAATCCCCAGAGACTGTTTCAGATGCTAACAATGCTTGTGACAAAGCTAACTGCCCAGTATAAGAGAAACCTCCCTTACAGCATTGCCCTGTGGCCTAAATTCTTTGTTGTCACTATAATGTAGAAGTGTATGGTGATGATATAATGTACATTATTTAACCAAATGTCCAGTCCCAAGTGGGTCCACGGTGGCTGAGTGGTTAGCATGCTCGCCTCCCACCAAGGCGATCCGGGTTCAATCCCTGGCCGTGCCACTTCGGATTTTTGCATGTGGGAATTGTGCCGGACGATGCCGTTGGTCGGCAGGTTTTCTCGGGGATCTCCTGTTTCCCCTGCCCCTTCATTCCAGCGCTGTTCCAAACTCACCTCAATCACCCTCATTGGCTCTGAAGACCTCATTGTTAAGAGTCACCCAAATATCTCCACTCCACTCCAGCTCCAAGTCAATTAAAACCCCACTCTCTATAATATACAAATGAAGGACACACTTACCAAAACATTAACATATTCAGGACATTTATGCTAGGTATGAGCTTGTTTACACTTTCAACAACAATAGTTTGTGTGTTATGCAATACTTAACTGTTCCTGCGAATGCAGACACAGTGGTACTTGTAGTTTGGTTTTTTCTTTGCAACCCCAGCTGCAGACAGACGATGGGTAAAATGTTAAAAAAAACTGTGTCAACTGTGCAAAAGGAGATAATTCACAGTTGTTAATGGCAACTGACACTGTCTTTGAGAATCATTTTCAAGTTTTGTGTTACCAAAAAAACAAGCACCTATTCCCAGTGCTTTACTGGCTGTCCAAGAACATCCAATAGCTACTATATTCTACCACATTGTCCAACATTGAATGCAACATTGTGACATTTTCATACTGTACTGCTGGCTTTACAAAAAAAAACTGTCTTAAGTGTTGAGTCAATCAATTTGTGTTTGTTTTCAAACCTGACATTTAAGATAGCCATGTCTCATTGTAATTTGCACCATTAACTTGTATAGATTTTTTAAGTGCTGCTGCCTCACCTTGCAGTAAATCCTTTAAACACTACAACATTTGTGCCCCAGATAAGATATTGTTTGTTGTGAATAGCTGTTTCAATAAGTCTTAAATGTTATCCATTCTTCAAGATTCTTGCCAAACAATGGTAACTGCAGTTTCAGCAATCTAACCTAACCTTACTACTATGTACTGCCACTTTTAACTTTGTCAGTCTCTTTTTCACTGCTAATTTTATAAACAATGTTGTTAACATGTCTTGTACTTTGCCTAAATCCTCCTCATGACTACTGTATTCTTCCTCTTTCTTTGCTTCAATGCATATGTTTATCAACAGTTTATCAATCTCTGCCACCATTAGCTTAATTCGTTTTATATGTACTGTAATCTTCTCAGCCGCTTTTCCAGCTTGTGTCACATTAGTCTTGAACCCTTTTTTTTTTGGTAGAAGAAACTCCATTTTCCCTGAAGCTTAGGTAAACACGCTATAACTAAATCACACCACAAGATTCCTAAGTAAGTTTACAGAGAACGATTCATGCATATTCCACACAGATCCAACCCAGAGGACCAAAAAATGTTCAGTACAAAATTTTAATGCCAAGAATTCATGCAAACCAGGGAAGATAGATGATATTGGCATGAGCCACGAAACACACAACATTGTAAGTAACACTGTCTTAATGTCCGACCTGGAATGAGGTGGGGGTTAGTAGTTGCAACTGCTCTCAATAGAGCATGCTAGTAGTACTGTGGGAGAAAGCAAAGTCAACCATGCATCGCAGATGCTATACTACAGCAGCTTTGGAAGTTTATATGCTGACAAAAACAACAAATTATCTGACAAACTTTAACAGAAGTTGCATCTTTAGTAATTTTGTAAATGCAGATGGGATAAGAATTCAAAAAGGTGGTTACAGTTTGTGTAATAATGTAACAAGATCTAAGTGAATGGCAAAAAGTGGACTGGATTATTTGTGAAATATTTTTCTGTTGCAGCATTGTAAAAGATAGCTCTCCAGTTTTCTGCAATCCAGCAAATGACTGGAAATAAAGTTTTGTATCTGAATGCTTTCGTAATTTATAAAGAGGTCTGTGTTTTTCTTAAATATACTTGGTCAACATTTAATTTGCAGGCGCGTGCGTGCGCGCACACACACAAAACATGGAACTCTTTGGTCAGCATTTCATTTTCGGTTATTCATTTGTTTGTAAAAATGTAAACAACTTAAATAGATTCTGTAAACATTTTTATTAATGTATCGTAAAACTCTGTTGCTATGAAATAATTTAGCCTGCATATTGTGTGTATTTTGTAACCTAAATGTGTTTATATTTAAACATCTCTCTGCTGCCAGGGGAAAAACCAACACGTCAATTGTTTTTTTTCAATACAGTAACAAGATTTTTCAACATGCTGCATAAGCAATATGCTATATTTCAGCTACATATAAAATTAATTTTCCATAAACATAGTATCTTGAAATTCAAAACAAAGTGTTGAATTTACAATATATTCTACTATTACGTACAAAAAATATTCTTAAATTATGTTTGACTTGTCTGGTTTTGCACACATTTATTGCTCGACTTGTCTGGATCAACACAAATTATACTACATAAGAAGATATTATACTTTATTAACTCATGCTATTTAGAAAATCAACAAGAATTAAAAAAAATCAAAATTGGTACAAAATAATTTCATATTAATTACTCTAAATATTCTAAATATAAACTTGAAACATAATTAGAAAATGCACTGTTCACTTTCATTCATCAATGTTTATAATGATCACTTACACAGTAAGAATGTTTTTCTACATAACATTGCCAACTTATCTGCATTCAACATAAACATAGAAAACAACATAAAATGACAGACATGAAAACTATACTCTTTAAAATCCCATTATTATGGAAATTAAAAATCAAAACTAAAAAATTCACTTTAAAATAAGTTCATGATATTTTAAGGACCACCGCAATGAGTAACTTTTCCCAACACACACGAGGTAAGTTCAGTTGTTCCCAACATTGGTGTCACCGTCATCTAAGTCAGGGTCTACATTCATACAATGAATAGAACATTGGATCAATGAGAGGAAGCATATCGATAGGGTCCTTTTTCTTCTCTCTTGTTATTTTACATGGCTCATTATAGACCTTGTTCAATGTTATTGCTGGCTTCGGATGTCCTCAGCTTTTTACATTTAAAATATGGAACAGTTCTGTTGCATTTAATGTTCTTTTGTATTGAATTTCTCCAAATTTAGAACTGTAGCACAACCATTGTATTTCTGACCAGCCAATCTTTTCACCGCATTCATTTTTATTTCTTAAAACCAGCTTTTATTTCAGAATGAATCCAAAATTATAAAAAGTGCTACTTTTCATTTTATGCACATCAGATTTATTTTTACGTGATGTACAACGTACAAGTTGTTACCAAGCTCGAGGATGAGACATCTAAATCGGAGTCTTCTTTTTCTGTCTATAGCCTAATGGTTTCAGTCACATCATTTGAGTGAGTGAAGATATTTGGGTGGCTCTTAACATCGAGGTCTTGAGAGCCGATGACGGTGAAGCAAGGCAAATATGGAGCAGTGCCAGAATGCAAGGGTGGGGAGAAATGGGAGATCCCCGAGAAAACCCAATGACCAGCAGCATAGTACAGCACGATTCCCTCAGGCGACCCTGCCGGGAATCGAACCCGGATAGCCTAGGTGGGAGGAAAGTAGTCTAGCCACTAAACCACCATTTCCCCTAGTCACATTCGAGATGCATATGAGCTGGTACCATGAGTTTGTGGTCAATTTACTGAAGATTTGTATTTCACTGTAGGGCACAACTAAACATTACAGCCACATAAGAATTCCTGTTTTGCCCTGGGCATCTGTCTGAGTAGAAGACAGCATGTTTGACATACTTTGGTAAATTATCAACAACTTTGAAAAAACATAAAGCAATATCATTGGCACCACAATTAGCAATACCTTCGTACCACATAAACCTATTACCTCTTTTGTTGCACTGTCACGAACAATTAAATTAAACACCCATAGTTGTCTCATAAAATGACATAGATGGGCATGGAAGACATTGTTGTACATCAAATGAAAAAAATTTGTAGCAATGATCTACTTGGGCTTTTGATTTGTTTTTTTTTCTCATGTATCACTACTTTTTTTATGCTCTTCTAAAACAGTCTTGTTCTTTTCCACATCTTCTGTAGATATATATATATATATTTGTTTTTTTAGAGTATCACATTTGTTACACTGTCAACATTAGGTTTCTTAAAAGATAAATTTAGAGAATGAAATATGCCTTCGTAAATATTTCTTGATACAGAATTTGTTGTTCCAGTTTTATATACCTCGTACATTTTTGTGAAATTGAGATGAAACTGCAATATTTTTTGGTTGTAGTTTTCTGGGTGTAATGATTTTCATATGTTGGGAAAAATTATACATGTCTTAACATCATCTGCAACAGATTCAGGCCATTCAATTTTTGGTGGTTCTCTTCCTATATTGTCTGACACTGGTATTTCAGAATCACTACTGGACAATTTATTTCGCATTGCTAGTTCTATGAAGCATTTAGTTTCACCTAATGCTGACTGAAAACAGCCTTTACAAACCTTTTCTGTCACCATTTATTTCCAAACAATAGGTATTGGTGCTGAATCCAAATCTCAGTTTGTTTTCCTCAACATCGTGTTGTCTACATGATAATTTTTCACATGTTTCAATGTGATTACTTACATACGTAACTTTTATTTCTATTAACCATTTGCTAATACTCTTCAAAAAAAATTTCCGGGCATGAAAATTTATTTCTACACTGCATACGAAGGTCAGGCCAAGATTTCAACACTCTTGCATCTTTTACCTTTCCATCCGCTGTAACATATCTTTTCCTCATATTTCTAGTCATCTTCCTTTCATTCCGTGCTCTACGAGAATTACATTTATGTGGAATACTTTCTGAAATCCAATTTGTTGATTCAATTATAGTTTGTTGGTCATTAGAGTAAAACTTTTTTTAGAGGGAGGTTCATCATTAGTAGGAGTCCAATAATTAGGATCATTGCTACATCAGAAGTTTCTGCATTTTCTAAAATCTGTCCAGTACTATTGTTATTATTTACTACTTGTTCAGCATGTTCTATTGCATTTTCATAAGCAACACTGACAAGGTTATCAATTTCTTCATTATATATTATTACAGTCTCCTCTGTAGTATTATCATTATTGGGGTAAATATCTCCAATATGATACCCTAAAGGTGTATTCAAGGAGTGTGTTACAGCCTGGAATGGGATTTTCACTACTAGTGTTTCTTCGATTTCAAGATCTGAAATAACAGCTACACTTATAAAACATCCATTATGGTGTTGAGAACTTTCTTCATTATAACAAGATAATGCACTGTAATTTAAATAGTTTAAGCTTGTTCCCCAGATATCAAAATCATTTTGTACAAATACAAACTGTTTATTAAGTGTTTCAATTATACGAGATGTATAATTGAATGAAGATGTTCATATGTGAGCCTGAAGATCCCGTCGCCAACTAAACAATTGTTTTTGTTCTTGAACTAAAAATTTTATAAAATATTATAACTTGTTAAATTAGATGGAATTAACAACAAAACATATGCTCAGGCATTATTAACAATCTGACTCACGTAAAGAGTAGAAATACAGGTTTATGTAGGGTTTATCTATTATGCTTTAAAACTCACTTTCACTCACAAAAATATTTAAAATGGTTAAATATTAATTTCTATAATATATTATTACTACTTCATCACTAAATAAACACCACTTTATAAACAAGACACTGGACAGTGTCATGCACAATCCGTCTTTAGTCTGGTTATGTGCATAGAGTAATAATACATAAAAGGTTATGTCGGTAAGAAATGCTGTGCAAAAGTAAACTTGTCCGATTTTTCCCAAACATAGCCAAAAGAAAACTAACTTGCCTACATTAACACCAGACAGGATTGTAGCTTACAATATACTTGTCTGTTTCTTCCCAAACAAAACTAATTCATATTTGAAAGTACATAGCTGCAGCTATAGGCAGTTTGACTTGTTTTGACTTGTCTGATTGGAAACTTTATATTTATTTTGCAGTATTGTATTTTGTTTTATATCACACGTTTATGAGCCATTACAATAATACCAATTTGGTGAGCAGAAAATTTCTAGTAATGCTGAAGTGTGGTTTAAAACCATCAGCTCGAAATTGCCAAAAGATCATAATGCGTTGGTGAATACAACCAATGAAAACAATTATTTTAAAACAAATTTTTTATAAACAATGTTTTTGTATCATGCAATATTCATAATACTTAATAACAGCAATTTTATTATGAGGACGTGTGGTCTGCTATGTGTAACTCCTTTTTTGTTCAACAATATAAATGAATCAGTTATTCCAGAAACAACGCATTTTGAGCAAACAACAAAAAACTGTGTAGCTCACACAATTTGTGCATTAAAAATCTGGGAAAAACTTACGTTGTAAATAAACTATATTTACATCATTTGACAAGTTTTTGCCAAAAAAATTTCATCAGAAATCAAAATATAACATTTTAAACAAATTTCACATGTGTTGTTTCTGCAGGAAATAGTTTTCTTCAACAAAAGTAACGCATTAACTTTTTTTTTTTTTACTTTTATTGCTTTTAAAAGAAGGAATGACAAAAAAAGTTATGTCTGAACATTCACATCTACCTATTTAGAAAAAAGAACATTTATAGGAATAAGTGTGAATTGCTCATCAAACTCCATGTACAATTGTAGTCACATCAGCCTCACTCATCTTCAAAGTTGGAGTCTAGGGTCACAACAGCATTAGAGTTCACAGTAGGCCAGTTTAAAATCTCGTTGTAGAATGTTTCATAACCAACAACATAGTCCTCAAGTTTCTTGAGATTGCGAATCTTTTTCTCATTGATTGTGACATGGCCAGCTGGATATGCTTTGGCAGATGGTTGCGCTGACAGTTTTTGTCTTTCTCAGTGTAAAAGTACGTCCTAGTAATCTGGAAATTAACTCCTTGCAAACCACTTTTCCTTTTCTATCATTGTTGTACTTAAACTCTTTATAGGTAGAAATCATGAAACTTTTTCTTTGATTTTTGGGAATCCCTCGACCTATAGTCTTATCAGAGAAAGATGTTTTCTTACAGTGTGATGGCCACCAAGCTTTGAAAGAAAGGATGTCGTCAGTGGTAGCGTGGTGTATGGTGAACTTTCCAGAGTTGCTAGCTTTTGAAAAGAGTTCCCCGTACTGCTGAGGAGTATAAAGGCGATCAGTTTTCTTTAGTCGGCATTTCAGAGTTCCAAAATCGTGGTCGCAAGGGAGAAAAGAATGTCCGCGAACAGGAAAAAAATGTCGAATTGTTTCAAATTTACCATTGTCACACAAACTAAGTAAAAACCGAACTACTGTGTGGTTCTTATTTTGACCTGCAGCCCCGTCACCAAACAACAGAAGTTTAGTTACCGTAGGAGGTAATGTTTTAATGTAGTGCCATAAAAAGCTGCACACTTCGTCAGGGGATTTCTTTGCGATACCCTCATGGTACAAGTACAGATTTGCCTTATCAGTTTTAAGGTCGTGAATGCAAAATACGTTGACCCATAACTGGCGTAAGTAGAACACTTCCTGCACAGGGATCAGAAGCAGTGGTTGATTCTGCATGAAGTCGAACGCTATCAGTATTGTGTCGTCGTCCTTGTTTCCACGTGCCGCCTTTAAGGTGGTGTAAAACTTTTGGCACAACGTTTGTGTATCATCTGTTCTGCTGCAACATTCCTCTCTGCGTAGTCACATAAAGTCGAATCCTTCATCTTGGCAGAGAAACACTCACATTTTGAACAGACGTCCACTTGTGGTCTACCAAAGGAATAGTCAAAATTTTCTTGAAAGTACATACAATAAAAGCTGTATTTCACGACACCCACACATTCAGGGTGCTCTTGTAAAAACATCTTGTGCATTATTTTAATGTTGAGCCTGGCAACCAAGTACTCTTTTGGTTTCCCACCATAATGAGTTTCTTTGACATCATACTTGGAAATCTGGATATGAATCTTTAAGCAGATATCACAACTTATTGCGTTCCTGCTTCAGTTCAAATCTCTCAAGTTTTTTGGAGTTTTGTTTTCTACTAACAATTTTCAGAGACGACGAACGCGTTCTGAAGTCACACCATACAATGTCATGAACGTGTTTTTGCAAACTGGTCGCAGTTTTCCGTCAACCTTGATGTTATAGGAAAAAAATAACTTTTTTCCTTGGGTTTGTTTGTAAAACTAGTATCAGTGCACCCCTTCACCTTCATTCATATCATTGCTATCACTTTCTTGTTGTTGTAAAGGTATCCGTTTTTTGCGTCTCCTTTTTCCCTTTTCTCAATAACACTTTGCAAAAACACATCTTGAGCATTCTTACTATCGAAACTGTGGAAATAGGTCCACAACTCGTTTCGGGCTTCCTCTGAGATATTGAAGTAACACCGATTGGCACAACTACAAAGGTAGGTCTTTTGGACCTTAGACGGAACTTCCTTACCCGAATAGGCCTGATAGGCAATCCCCTTCACTCTTGAGTTCCGGATTACATTCCTGCGATAAGTTTCTTTGTTGATCACTCCTTTTCTTCTTTTCACTGGTATGCAATCGTCAGAATCACTACTTGACATGATTTAGGTACCCAACTTTCGGACTAAAAAACAAACATTAACCTCCAAACACAGCACTGTGAAAAACTGAGCGAGAACTAACAAATTGATAGTAAGAATATTAGCTGTAACCTACTACAAAAACAATGTTGCCAGCAGGCGTGCCAGTAGAAGAAAAATAATTATTATTTCCCTATACTGCAGAAACAACACAAGTGATTCACATGTGTTGTTTCTGCTCTAAACGCAAACTTCAATACTAGATTTCACAGGGTAGAGTTGATGTTATGTGTGGTTTTTATGCACCAAACGATGTGTCTTGGTAAACTATATACAAATCCACTTCTAACTCAAAATGGCGAAAATTGTTACATGTGTTGTTTCTGAAATAACTGATTCAAATATGTAGGCCTACTTTTAGATTTTTATAGTTTACGAGTCTTATCAGTTTCTAGTGTATGTTACATAACAAATAAGATCTGAAATAAATATTTATTTATCAAACAACAGCTAAGCAAGTTCAGAGGAGACAATCTCTTATTTGTTAAATGGTAATTTTTTTAATACTAGGCCTGTATCACACTACAGTTAGGTGTTGTCACTTCTTCGTAATATTTTATATAAATAGGCATGTATTTATTTTTTGTGCAACTGATGACAATGTTTTGTTTTGCTAACTTTACACTTGTGTCTGTGAGGGCTTGTAACATTATTTTTAAAGCTACTTTTCAAACCCTTTATCTAAAAATGCATATATTTCAGTGACTCAAACATTATATATAAAACCAGAAATTGATGTTTTGTTTTTCTATGTACACTGAAGTAAATACGAAATTCATACCTAACATGTACACTACATTACGTATATGTCTGTATTTTTTCTTAAACAGTTAAATATATTTTTGCATATAAGTTTTATTTTCATTTGAGAAGATAATACAAAAACCTTAGAAACAGTGTTTGTGTGTTTGTATCTTTTTTTATTTATTGCAACATTTACCGCCACTTGACACTCTTCTGTAACGTGAATCTACGAGATGTTTAAAACATGCCTACGCACAAAACAAACTATGACTGCCGCATGCTGCGATTGTACTGACAAATGTTTGTTTTACAGTGTAAATAACTTGGGTTACTTATAGAAATGTGCAAAATGATGCTATAGTGAAATATTGCTCTGTTTAACAACCCAGTGTTATGCTATTATTCAAAACAATTACAATAGTATGTATTGACCGTATGGCAGCGTTCAGTGAGCAAGTTTTGTTTCTCTCACCATATCGCCGTCACCTGACACTATGATATCAGGAGTGGGGACCTATAGTTATCCATTCACACTGTCCACCAGTGTTTAACATTTTTGTACATCTATAGCAAACTGCTATACAAAATATTGAATGCATAGCATTAGAGGCAGAATGTGTAGCTGTTTTCATTGCAAAAACCACCCTCAATAATTTAAGTAAAATTAAAAAATATAAATAAAAGTAATTTTCTTATCTCGGGAAAAGCACCATACATGTCATGCATATTTCTGTTTTCTGGGTACATACTACTATATGAAATGTTATGTTGCCATAAAACATATTCTAAAGAAAACTTAAATAATTCCTTTAAAAACTATACAAATAGAAGTCACAGCATTAACATTTTGATACAATAATGTAGCTTGGAAAAGCCAAAATGTCTCTGAAAGTTTAATTTTCAGTCTCTTAAATTATTGTCCTCAGTTCACATATATTACTCTTCTTTCATGTGCATGACCGTGGTCCATATGGAGTTGTATCTGGACGGCTAGGGTTTTTGTTAAAAAAAATTTCTGTAGCCTTTTAAGAAGAAAAGTTTTTTAACTCAGGACCTTCAATAGAAATTCTCATCAAGTTGTCGAGGGTTGCAGTTTTCAGCCTGTTTCGGTAGTCAATTTTAACTCTCTTCATGGTAGAAAAAGCCTTCTCTACCTATTGCATTTGAGACACAAAAGAATCTCAGAATGCAAATGATTTGCACCAAATTGATAAAATGTTGTTTGTAGTTTTTGCAAACTGTTGTCCAAAGTTCATTTCCTGCTATCTGCCTCAAGTTAGATAGCAAAATGTTTTAAAGACTTCCATTTCCATTCTTCACATACACCATCTGCTTTCTGTAAGTCCTTTTTCTTTTGACACTTCCTTGTAATGTATGCACAAAAAATTTATTTCTTCATAACAATAAAGGTATAGGTTCTTTTCGTCAGTAGGTTACATTTTATCATGTAAAATTTTGATTCCAAATCTTATTTGATAGTTTTCATACAGATCAGAAAATCTCTTGTACACTACATTATGCAGTTGAGAAAGAACATCATTGTAACTGTCTTTAAATATGTCAATTGAAGAGAAGTGTGACAAAGAAATTCGCAGGTAAGATCACCATCTTCTTCCATTTTCACTTTAGGCTTGAGAAGTTCACTCAGAGCATCACCAAGATGGCTATCTGTCATACTGGCAAGTGATGAATACAAGTGTTTCAAAATGGTCAAAGCATATAGCATGTCAATGTCATCACTGAAGTGCTAATGAGAGTTTTGACAAATGGTTCAAAATGTTTTTAAAAAAGAAGACCCATGCAACAAATTTTGCACCTTTCATTGTTCTTACTATACAAGAGAGCTTGGCAGCCTGAGGATTATTTCCTGTAGCCCAATTTTTCAACTGACTCATGATAACATTTTAGTTCCTTACTGAGACATATAGACATTTATTTTTATGTGAAATTCTGCTGATTGGGACTGAAGTTGCATTTTCTTCACCCAAAACCATAGCTAGCTATTGAAACTGATGAATGCGACTAAGCCTTTTTGAGTAAATCTCATGAACTTCACCTAGTAAATACATTTGTGAAATACGTTGACTGTATGTAACATTTTACACTTAGCTCAAGATGATGACTAAGGCAATGGATTGCCAACAGCCATGGGCATAGTTTTTCGAGTTCAGCAGAAACACAGTGTATATGTCCAAAATTTACAGGCAATGCCATCTGTCGGAAAACCAAATTTTTTTTTTAAAAATTTGCAACACCAAATTTACTCAGAACTATTTTCAAGCTAGAGAAAATTGCAGAGGCAAAAGTTAGGTAAATCAGTAATTTTAAACTCAACAGCAGAATATCTTGGTTAACAAACATCACAAAAACTATTTATTTTTCAGTAACACTGACATCAGTGGAGTCATCACAACAAATTGTTAATTAATCTGTATTTCTCAAGTTATTTATCAACTCATTTTTCAAAGTTGTTGCAATGCAAGATGTGAATTCTTCGCACTTTGGTACAGTGGCATATGTTTCAACAATGTCTACTCCATGAAGTTTGTTTAGTTCAACTAGTTTTGGAAATTAATTAAATGCAATTTATTCTTGAGCTAAGATATATGCAATGTCCACAAGTTTTCCGATGTGATGTTTTGTTTCATCACTGACAGATGACATTGCCTTGCCTACAGGTGTTTTAAGAAAGAATTCTTGAATTTATGCAGGTTTATTAAGAATGTTAAGAGCATGCTTGTTCATCTTTGATTTAGCATGTTTAACACAGTTGTCCTTTTTTAGAGCAGAGTCTTTCATAACCTTTATTAATGCAGTGTTGTGCAACTCACGAAGTGAGGTTTCACATTTACGGCATAATTTACAATACACAGATGTCACATTTGCTGCATTTTCTTCACATTTAAGCCACATATTCCGGGAATCCAGTTCATTTTTCCATTTCTTAAAAGTATTATACTGCACGCCTACAATACCACTTGCCATTTTAAACACAACATGGCTCTATCATTGCAGATGAGTTTATTGCACTAAACACCAGGCTGTTACTGCCTACTTTTTTGTTATTACAACACAAAATAAGAAGGCAGGCGCACACAATTGCGACGGGTCAGTCTATGTGTCACAATAAAGAAGGCTTACCCCTGGGAACCACTGACAAGCCCAAATGGAAACAAAGTCAAAAACTACTTTTCACACACTCAATAATTCCCTCATTCCCACTTCCTCGCTCACACTCCTGCAAGAGGTCTATCTTCCAGCAGAGACGTGCAGCTGTGTAAACAAAAACTTGAAGAGGAAGAAAATATTTTTCAGTGAACTTTGCAGCATTAAGTTACGTATTTGTACCCTTTCAAACAGCGGCCTAAACATAAATACTGCACATAATTACCATGCTTCAGCACTTCTCGAAACAGCTTAATTCAAAAACGACTCGCTTGACAAGTCCAAACTGCATCACTTATGTCACTTTCAACCGCTCTTTACTGTTTCGCCCTTCGCAGTCAGCAGTTGGCCAGACGTAACTGATGAGTGCTGATAACAAAATTTTTTTATGTCATCCCTTCGCTCAGCACCTGGCAAAGCAGTATGGCTGTGGGAAAGGTAATGGTTTGTAAGATGAGAATGACAGCTCAGTTCCTGCATGGAAGGCATGGGATTAGTTGACTCAGTCTCATTCAAACAATGCACCAATCTTGAGCATCATGTGCCGAACATTGCTGCTACAACATCGTAATTTGCAATGCAAAATCTTATTTACATTGCATTGTATAAATTTGGCATCACAAATTGTGATGCGATATGACTTAAATTAAACACTGCTCCCCACACAAAACAAAACAAATATCAGGCATTGTCTGCCTTATATAAATAAAAGAAAACTCTTCAGCAGTTCAACATGGTATTTTCGAGGTATTTCTTTTATATGTTGAGTTTAAATTTGCCTACATATTTTTGGTATAACAGCTAACATTTTGAATTGCTAATTAATACATCATGTAAAAATAAAAATACTAATTAATGCCACAAGCAAAAACAAATGCCTAAGTCTGATTTATAACTACAATTTTTCACCTCTCGAATAACAACAAATACACTATTGCCAGTATTTAACACTAGCCCAAACAGATGCAAACTCCCCATTGCAGATATATATGTCAAATATGATGTGCATTTCTTTTATGAAGAGCTATGGTTTGAGGGAATAGGCCTTACGGTCATTTGGAGTGTAACATTTCTATATAATATTTGGATAGTGCATGCAACACTGAAAAAAAAATATATATATATATGTATAATATATATATATATATATATATATATTATATATATATATTATATATCACTGGTTCTTCTAAATAAAAAAAATCTTTATTTCAAAATTAGTGATTTTTGGAAGACACTTAAGTAATACTAGTGACAATATATACATAATTCTCAACTTCTGCATTATCCTCTTTCCCTTCTATTAAGAGTGAGTGAAGAGATTCGGGCGGCTCTTAACATCGAGGTCTTGAGAGCCGATGAGGGTGATTGAGATTAGTATGGAGCGGCGCAGAAATGAAAGGGTGGGGGAAATGGGAGAATCCCGAGAAAACCCGCCGACCAACAGCATTGTCCGGCACGATTCCCACTTGCGAAAATCTGGTGAATCCGGTGACCCGACCGGGGATTAAACCCAGTTCACCTTGGTGGGAGGTGAGCAGGCTAACTGCTCAGCCACCGTGGCCCCTTCTATTAAGACAAAAAGACAGCTTAATAGCTTTGATAAATAATAAAAAATGCACTCATTAATTCATCAAAACATTCTTGTTTTTTAAACACTGAAATTATGAGTTTGCTTTGTTAGTAGTCTTTTCAATGAACTAGAATAAATATAAGTACTCTTCATAAAACATAATACTAAGTCTGGTTAAATTCTTAAAATTAGTTTATGAATAAAATAGATTTTCATTGGGTTCTGTTTTTAGTCCTAAAATAGAGCTCTTTGGTATTTCATTAAAACTTGTTTTGCACAGTTGGCAGAGTACAAGAATTACAAGGTCCTGCCTTCCGGAAATTCTAGCCATGTGACTTCATGTAAGAAAGACACACAGTTGCGACAACGCATAGCAGAGGCCAGTTTTCAACAAAACATTGATGCCCTATCGGTTCATATCACACTTAAAAGTAATGCACAAATGTGCACAGGATACTCAAGTCGCACTTTAAAGAAAAATTGCATTTACAGTAGAAACTGACATATTAGCTGAGGAACTTGCAAAGAAATCGGGGGAGTTTTTAGACAATATTGCAAAAGATTACAAAAAAATTCTAATAAGGGAAATTGTTAGTCTGAATTAAAATGTAAAATGAAGGGACGCACATCTCAACTAGCTGACAGTGTCTAAATTTGGCAAGGTGAATCAAAGATTAGAAACCCCACCATAGCATAAGCTTGTGAAGAAAATTGTTTTCAAGCAAGACGTGAACACTGATGCAGTATGGGAGATTTTGTTAACTTGGCGCTTGAACTGCGGTGCAGTGTGTTTAAAATCCAGGTTTTTTACAAGACTATAAAACGTGCATCCAATGTGCTGAACTACGAAAAGAACACACACTTCAGACTATGCCTGTTGATTACATGCGTAAAAAACTCCAAGCAGGCGGGCCCCTTAAAGAGGCTATTCAGAGGTATGATGAATTGAATAATGAAAAAAACAATTGGACTGTTTGTTCATAGTAATATTCTGTATCTTGGTGCTACTCCAGATGCTCTCATAAGAGATTACTGAATTTTAGAAATTACGTGCTTCCCATAAATCAGAGCTTCTAAATTTGATGATGTACAAAAAAAAAAAAAAGGAAAGAACAAGGTATTTGAAAAAAATTAAATGCACTTTGTTTTAAAACGAACCATATGTATTACTTTCCGATACAGGGACTGTTAAATATAGCAAAATAATTGTGATTTTGTAGCACATTCCCATATCTTAATCCAAAGAATTTTCAAGACACTGAGATATGGAAAAAGGAGATGCTAACAAACTGAAGGATTTCTGTCTAGAATGCATGATTCTCAAGGTCAATGATAGTTGCATTAGAAGAAACCTGAAGTGCCGAGAATGTGCCCAAATAACTAACAAGAAAAATGGACTAACCCAGACTTTAATTTTACATTACAGCAATTATGATTTTGTAGTATTCAGTACACAGTAACACTTCACTTCAAACATTTGAAATTTAATCGTGTCATTTCTCGTAGGAAAATATACGAAAGCATGAATGTAATTCTTAAGGTCTTAAATATAAATTTATTTACGTGTTACAAGTGGGGAAAATCATTAGGCCCTCATATAAGGGAACACTGGGCTTGGGTCCAGGGGCGCATCAAGTTCAGGGGTGCAAATTAAATGAAAATGTGTACTATAAAATGTTTAATATCCAATAACTTTCCAATGCTTTTAATATAGTAAACTCCCGATTTTCCGGATAATGACTGGCTAAGAGTTCATGGATAACCAATATTCACGGTTAAAGCAACTGGGAAAAATATGTATACTTTTCATACTGTACACGTAGGTTATGTGAACTAATAATAGTCCTATAAGAATCCCATTTTTTGACAGCCAGTGTGTGGCAACATGTCATAAATGAAATTAACATTCCATAAACAAAATCCTGTATCAGCTGATGCGTGAACAATTGCAAGAGAATTTCATGTTGGCTACTCTGACAACCTACATTTGCACAACAGACATCTCAGAAATACGCGGGTAGGAAGGAGTTCGTAGACAAAATGTTTACGTATTTTATTTTAGATCATTACAAAACAGCTGTAATTAGTTTTAAAAATTTAACATTGTGCTAGAATAATGTGTAGGTGTTTAAACGAAATGGAACTTCTGTATGTGATAGTTTAGCTTTATCTGTCTCTTCTTCATAGGCTGTCGCCCCCATGAAATGGCTGTTTTTTTACGTGTAAAATACAAATATACAAACATACAAACAAATTCCCAGAGTTTTAAATTTTCCACAAACTTTATAAATATTTTAAAAAAACATATTTCAGTATGAAGCGATTCTGTTGGATAATAATTTGGATTCAGCATGCAACCACCAAGCCTTTCTGAGGCCAGTCTACCATTTAGTTTTTTGTTTCCAAAGCGAAGACAAATGTAAATTAATTAATTTATTATGACCAAGTATTGTTTTGCAATGAAATTATTTTTGCTGCAAATAATATTTATGTTAATGTGATATATTGTCATCACGTTGCACTCGGTACCACGGTTAATTTATGAATAGCCTCTTTGCATGTATGAACTACTGTAAACTACCCAATATTGCCTTTTTGATGAGCAGACGCGGGTACAAAGCCATTCTCGTATGGAAGTTTACTATATGTTATGAGACGCAGTACTTAAAGTTTTTGTGTGAAAGAATTTAAGATGGTGCTTTATGTTACAATCTAGATCAACAACATGAGGATCGACTGTATTGCGAGTCAACCGCGAGAATTGATTGTTTTGCAGCGTATAGGGATACTGAACATGACTTGGCAGTCAGCATGATTTTTTACGTGTCGTATTGGTAAACAAAACCGGATTTAGGTGAAATGGTTAAGAAATCAATACTTTTATGTAAAGCCTCCATATGGACATTTGAAGACACAACGTAAAATAATATTCATTGAACTGAAAGTTAATACAAATTTTGTGTGTTAACGTGAAATATTGTTACATGGTTTACATAGGCTATTTGGGCAAGAATTGAAAATCTTACATTAAAGTGACATATGTTAATGTGAAGTACGTGGTAACATAATTTTACTGTTAAGAGGCAAAAACCTTCCCTTTCTTTCTTTATTTGTATTCAATGTGTTTCATTTTGGACAGTTGAAAATGCACCTTTTCTTTCCTAGGATTACTTCTTCCGGGTGTCTCATCAGACGGACAGACCTTTTTATACTGCTTGGGCCATCAAGTTTAAAATACCAAAATGTTTTTTGTCTTCACCTCTTTTATGGTAAATACACTGTTATTTCTCATGAGCTCACTGTACTCTTCCACTGTATACATTCTATCATGCTTCCTTATGAGCAGTTTCATCATCCCTAAGTCACTGTCGCAAGGTAAGAAAAATGTTCTCCCCTTGGAAAGTGATGGGTCATTGTGTCGAACATGTTGTTGTCAACTACATTAAGCGGAAACCTCACTAATGTATGATTTTTATTTTGTCATGGACATCCATCACTGAACAATATTAGATGCTGCAAATCTTGCACTATTAGAGCTTGTTTAATTAAATCCAACAAAAAACTACAATTTTCATCAGAGGTCCTCCTTGCAGTTAATTTGTGGTAAGCAGAGTTGCACAGACAGTCTTTAGATGTCTTACTGAAAACTGCCTCAGATAAAATTCATCCTGAATGGGAATGTTCAGCAACTGTACATTTTGCATGAAGATGAAACATAATACTAATGTTCCTTTGGCAAATTCAGAGTCTTTCTGAAGGATTATATTGTTACATGCTAACGTTCGTACTTGGTGCAAGCTCCATGTGCCGTCTGGCTGTGG
>NQII01000013.1:535999-735992 GCA_002778355.1 Clitarchus hookeri
TGGCATACTCGCTCGCTGCCCCATCGCTCGCCCCTCGCCTCACAGCCGGGAGAATGATTGTTGCAACAACCTGGCTGGCATCACAGCCCCTCCTGCTGGAGAAGCCAATGAGTTTAGAGGATGCGCAAGAATATTCTGGGAACTAGGACCCTCGGCGCAACGCAGCATTTAGAGAAATTTCTGGACGATGGCCTGCGACTCTATAAGGCTACCTACTGTGCACGAGGGAACTCTGAGAACTCTAGAACATGGCGGAATTGTAAGACCTGGACTAAACCAAGGTAGGACAGAATGAACATGTGATACAGATTTTATTGTAAATATTGGAACATATAATATATATAAAATAATTGAATAGGTTTTGATACACAGTCTATTGGAAGTGATTTTAATAATTGCATCGAGAGAATTTTGTTTGTAGTTGTTGTAAATAAAATTGAGAAATTATAATCAACTCTTATTTAATTAAGACCTCCATTCCATAAAAAACATGGTTTAATCCACTGACTTTTGAGAAAATTGTAACAATGGTGTCAGAAGTCGGATGGAGGTATTTTATTATTGAAGATGATGATGATGATGATGATGATGGTGATGATTATAATGGTGGTGGTGGTGATTATGACAGTGGTGGTGATTATGGTGATTATGACAGTGGTGGTGATTATTAAGGTGATTATGATGATGGTGGGGGTGATGATGATAATAATAATAATAATAATTGTAAATAGGATTACAGTAGCATATTAGCTACAATGAAAGCTTTTGTAAATGTAATAATAGTTATATTAATAGGTCAAATAATTAAGAAATTTGTGAATGCTAACTAGGAAAATGTCGGCAGATGTGGAAGCACTCTGCTCTCTAATTGAAGCATTTAGCGGCCAAATTAGTAGTGTTAATGCAAATGTAAATAGTCAAGATTACTGGTCTTAGGGAATCTGTAAATAGTGTAACTGATAATGTAAATAGACAAGTAAGTAGTGTTAGTGAACTGGTGGGCAGGAAAATAGACAGTGTTAGCGAGGTGGTCGACAAGCTGGATAAGAAAATAGACAGTGTGAACAAAACTGTAAATATAAAAATAGACAGTGAAAAAAAAAATGTGGGCAGAAAGATAAAAGGTATTAGTGAATTAGTAAATAATAAAATAGACTGCATAAACAAGAAAATTGAAAGTGTCAATGAAAGAGTAAACAGTGTCAAGAGTAAGGTGGACCAGGTTGTTAGTGCCCTAAAGAAGGAATGGCAGGAATTCCTGAAGCGGGGAAGAAAACATTCAGCAGCTGAGGAGTAGCTGAGATCGACCCCCACCGAGCTGGCGAATATGGGCAGCGATGAGAAGCCATCGCAAGAGAGGCCCAGCCATTCTGCAGTGTAAGTACACCTCAGCCAGGGGTGGATAAAGGCATCACAATAAAAACCGCCCCTTACGATGGACAGATACCTTGACGCAAATACGGGCACCAGTTCAAGATTGTTGCCGCCCTGAATGGCTGGACTGACGAGCAAAGGGTGTACTACCTGGCGACTGTATTGAGGGGACCCGCACTGAGCATACTACAGTCCCTGCCAGAACGACATCAACTGGAGTACTCCACATTGGTTTCGGCCTAAGAGCTGTGATTCGGTGACCAATACCTACAACACGCCCACCATGCCCAACTGCGAAGCCGCAGCCAGTGACCAGGGGAACCACCGCAAGAACTGTGGCAGGACATCATGAGGCTTGTCACACCTGTCTCTGGAGCGATGCCCTGAGGAGGAACGTGATATTGCAGTCGGCTTCTTCGTCAATGCTATCGCCAACACAGAGGTGCAGCAAGCTGTATGTATGGCTGCACCTCGCACCATGCAGGATGCCTTGGCCCGAGAACTGGAGGTGGAGCCAGCAAGGCAGGCATCAGTGCCCTGATGTCCAGTGCGAGCAGTGATGCTGAATGAAGAAGAGGGCGACAGCATCAAGAGGACAATGAAGGACTTGCAGACGACCATTAGGGATATTACTTCCAGGGTCTGCGCTACGGAGATTCGCCGTCCCCCACCCAAACTGCTGGAATGTTGGTCGTGTGAACAGCCAGGGCACCTGAGAGCCAACTGTCCTCAGCAGCAGCAGCAGCAGCAGCAACCATGGAGCAGGCCGAAAGGGGCAGGCGAGAGTGCAACATCTGGAAAATTGTAAGCACCAGTTTTGAGGGGCAAAGGTCGGTGATTGCTGGAGTGAAGGCCCCAATGTTTTTGGAGGTGTGTTCAATGAAACAGGACTTGGATGCCATAGTGGTGGAGGGGAGCCTAGATGTTGTTTCTTGTCAGATGGTGGTTGACACAGGGGCGACTATAACGGTGGTAAGACCGGACATTCTTGGACCTTCACCCCAGCGATCATCTGATAAGAGCATGGATCACTGCTATTTAACTACAGTAACGGGTGAGACCACACCCGTCGTAGGCAAGAGAAGGGTCCCCTTACAGCTCAGTAACCTTAACATAGAGCATGATATTTACATAGCAGAAATAAAGGATGAATATATTTGGGGTCTGGACGTATTACGTATGCTGGGGTGCTGTATCGATACTTGACTGGGTGTGATACAGGCTGGTAATACCGAGTTGGTTGTGTCATCACAACGAGATTTATTTTTGCCATTGAGCTGCACAGTAGTATGTAATCAGTCAACTATGCTTCCAGCTTCTAGCGAAGTTGTTATTCCAAGCAGATGCCAGGGAAAATTGTCAGGCGGTTGGGCATAATCGAACCAGGCCAGAAAGGTGGGATTTTATAAGATGGTGTAATTGTAGCAAGGACTTTGATTTCTTCAAAATCAAACATCTTGCCTGTCAGGATGATTAATTTATCTCACCGTGCTATACGTCTTGAGGAGTGGGCCACAATAGAGGTTTGCAAGGAGGTCTCACAGGTACTTCAATATGTTCCAGAAGCTTCAATGCCACAAAATTCCAAATGTCCTCTACCAGATGCTCTGGGGGAACGGCTGACAAGAAAAAGAGGAAACCTCAACTGGTGACAAGAAAAGGCTTTATCATAATTACTACAGAAAAATAGAGGTGCTTTCTCCTGTGAGCCTAATGATCTTGACAGAATTAATGATGCATGCCATCACATAGACACAGGGGATGCCAGGCCCATAAAGCAGCCACCAAGGTGACTACCGCTAGCTTCACATGAGGTGGTTAATGGTATTCTGAAAGCGATTAATGAGCGAGTGTAGAGATTTCGGCAGCTCTGAACATCGAGGTCTTGAGAGCTGATGAGGATGAAGTTAGGTGAGTATGGAGCAGTGCCGGAATGAAAGGGCGGTGGAAACGCGAGATCACAGAGAAAATCCGCAGATCAGTGGCATCGTACGGCAAGATTCCCACTTGCAAAAATCTGAAGTGAGAAAGAGATGAAGGATTTAGATGTCATAGAGACATCAGTCAGTCCATGGTCTTTTCCCATTGTGCCTGTTCAAAGGATTGCTCTATTAGATTTTGTGTTGATTACCGCCAACTTAATACGTGACCAACAAAGATTCTTACCCACTCCCCAGGATAGACGACACATTGAATAGCCTAGCAGGTTCACAGTAGATTTTACTTTAGATATGAAGAGCTGGTATTGGCAGTTCGAGGTGGCCCCGGAAGACAAAGAAGACTGCCTTTTGTGTTCAAGGGAAAGGTACCTTGCAATTCAAGGTTTATGCCCTTTGGGCTATGCAATGGCCCTGCCACCTTCAAACGATTGATGGAGAAAGTTCTGCACTTAGACATTTGCTAGGTGTACCTAGACAATATTGTGGCCAGGGGAAGAACATTTGAAAAGCACCTGATACGCCTAGATTCTGTGTTTCAGAAAATCGCTGAAGCCAACCTGAAATTAGTTCCTAATAAATCCCATCTTTTCCAAAAAAAAAATTAATTTCTTGAGCCATGTTGTGTATGCCCATGGGATTCAAACAGACCCTCAGAAGACCAGAGCAATAAGAGACTGGCCTCTACCAACATAAAGCTGAAATGTTAAGTTTTATGGGCTTATATGCTTACTACCGTCAATTTTTGCCCAAATTCGCCATGATCGCCAAGCCATTGCATGAATTGACTGAGGCAAAAAGAAAATTTTATTAGACCCAAGAGTGCAAAATTGCTTTTAATAGACTAAAGGAGATTCTGATATATTGCACAGTACTGGGCTTCCTAAGTAGAGAGGGTGTATTCATTTTGGATATTGATGCTAGTGATGGAGGTATCGGGACTGTGTCATCTCAGATTCAGGATGGAAAAGAGGCCATTTGAATACTTCAGTAAGGTGCTACACAAGCCTGAGAGGAATTACTCTGTGACGCACAGGGAGCTTCTGGCAGTGATGCATTTTCACCCATATCTGTATGGCAGACACTTCATCCTAAGAACTGGTCATACTTCATTACGCTGGCTGTTAAATTTCAAGAACCCCAAAGGACAAATAGCCCAGTGGATACAGCGCCTGCAACAATATGACTTTGAAATACATCACAGGTCTAAACGCCTTCACAGCAATGCAGATGCACTTTCCAGGAGACCATGTGAACCATTTTGTCATCATTGTGAATGCTAGGAGGAAAAGAGTGGTGTATCGTCGGAAGCAGGGAGGACAAGAATAGAATCCAAGGCCCTGTATCTTGCGATGGGTCACTGACATGGGACGAAAAGGACATAATATATGATAAGCTAATTAACCCCACCTTGCATCCAATATTAGAGTGGAAGGAAGCTGGGCGTCGACCAAGATGGGAGGAGATATCAAGTTTAAGCATGACAGTCAAGGTATACTGGGCACAGTGGCATTCCCTTGTTCTAAAGAATTGTGTGCTATATAGGAACTGGGAAAGTAATGATGGGAAAAAAAGTCATTCACAATTGATGCTACCCAAGTGCCAAATCCCAGAAGTGCTAAAAAGAACTGCACAACACAGCAGCAGGTGGTCACTTTGGTGTAAATAAGACCCCCGACAGAGTTTGAATGAGATTCTATTGGCTGCATTGTCTGGAGGATGTTGAGAAGTAGTGCTGTCTGTGTAATGCATGTACTGTGAGGAAGGGTCCAAGGGTTAAGGGACGAAGTCCCCTTCAAAAATACAATGTTGGGGTCCCATTTGAGAGGATGGCAGTGAACATTCTCGGACCACTACCAGTCACCGAGAGGGGGGAATCGGTACCTACTGGTGGCACAAGACTATTTCACAAAGTGGCCTGAGGTATTACTGGTGCCAAACCAAGAGGCTGGCCATTGAATAAAGATATACACACTACAGTGGCCACGGGATAGGAAAACGACAGACCAGTTTTGTTGTTAGTTCTTGGGCTGATGCAGAGGAGCGCTAGTGTTCTCAACTGGGAGGTAGCAGTCAAAATACCTCGCCACCCATGCAGTATTGCCAGTGCTACAGCCGGCATAAGTAGGTCCACATCCTGGCCTTAGCTCACCCACATGTTCGTTCATGTTTTGCTAACAGAAAGCCTGTCTTACGCAAGTTATCAGGTTTCTTTGCAGTTGTGAAAACCCAACTCATGATTTACTAGTAGCGACCATGGCAAGTGTTTTGTTTCTGTCGTTCTGTATTTGCTGAAATTTGCAGTCATATCAACTACACTTTGATTTTATTTACCTATGAGAAAATGAATTATCAAAAATATATAAATATATAATGGTCTTTTTTTTTTATTCTAATTTATTATTTTATTATAGTTAGGTGTTTATGATCTAATACAAGTACTGTTAGCCCTTACAATTACAAATTTGATATTAATCATGAATGAGGTCATACATCACAGTAGCGTTTTCATTCCGTTCTTATGTGAAAGGAAATTGACAGGAGATAATTGTTCACTAGTCGAGAAATATATGTTAGACGCACGAAGGTCTACAATGTGACTAAGTGTATACAGTTTGGGGTTGTGATCTACTGCAAAGGTTACTTTGTACAAATAATCAGGACGTTAAATTTGTTGATTCTAGCTAGTGTCATTAAAGCTGTGTCCGAACCTAGGAATGCATTTATGTATATAAGCATACTCCACTCGGCTCGATACTTGACACATTACGACAGGTATACTTATTTGAATCCGTTACAGCAAATAGCCAGCTGATAAGATTCTGAACAAGCATTTTGATGGAAACAAATACTGGATCTATCCTGGAACGTAGGAGCATATAATTAAAATTATCAACCCATTAGGAGCTGTAGCTGAAAAACCCATGACAATGAAAGTGTTGCTATTAGTCAATCACAGACATTTTTTCAAGAATGGAATGAATAAATGTGTGACACAGTAAATGTAGTTATCTATAATTTATTATTACAACTTGTAAAAATTGGAGATAAATGTTATTGTCACACTAATAACGGAATTAATAAAAATTCATTTTTGAATTTTGATATAACTTTTACACTCATCCATGCCTTGCCTTCTAAAAAAATTGGCCGTGTTCTCACTGCTCTGCATATCTACTATAAATTCATTGCCACACATGGTTTATAACAAATCACTACGAAAACTGGTTATGTTTATCCCGGTTTTTCTAGACCATTAAAGGTTAAATATACATTGTTAAAAAATTTTCTCAGCGCCTTTTTTCGAAAGTTAATTACTCCCTACCACTCTTTAGAAGAAGAAATATTATGAATAACAATTATGAACTACAAATAAATCTCTTTTCAAAATAGTAGCCTATAGGCTCTATGGGCGCGAGACGTACACACATTCGTTTTCCTGTATACTTCCGTATGTAATTTCCCGAGACATTTACAACATTTACATACTTAGACGAATGCCAACGCTGTATGAGTGTGCATCTCATTAAGCAGAAAACCTTACTCAAATTGCGGGAAAAGGACATTGATGATCAAATATAAGGCTCAACTCTAACAGATGTTTGTTTTAAAGCGACAATACAATTTCCGTGTCTGTAAGATCCATGTTTACAATAATGATGTGCATTAGTGGTTATTGTCTGAAAAGCTGATAGCTATGTGTGTCTACAGTTACATGAGCGTAACACAGAACACCATTTTATATTCTACACTGAAACCTTAAACTCATAAAAGTGCAAAAAGTTGACACTGAAGTTATTATCAGTAATGATAACACTAAGGAACGCATGAAAACTAGACATAACAAATAGAGTCACAATATTCTACTTTAGACTACATTACAAAACATAACTATTTCTACACTAAACATCAGTTGAATGCAAGGACTTGGTGCAAATCGCTAATAGTTGAGCTAAGTTTAAAATAAAAAAGAATTATACATAAGAACTATGCAGTAAGAGTGTATCTGTCATACGGAAACACGTCTTCTGTATTTTCAATTTCCAATAATGTTTTAATTCTTAATTCTAGCCAATGGAAACAGGCGGCAAGCCTGTTACATTTACCTTCGTTCCTAAACTAACTTTGTAAATCACAACCATATTTAAGCAGATCAAAATTCAAAGCCAACATTTTCTATCAGAGAAGCTTATTTTTGTAAACAAATATAATTGTTAACATATGCACACACACTACTTTTTAAAATATTGTTTATACTTGCATTACTGTAAAAAACTGTTTTATGCCAACAACACCATCTACTGTGTCCTGAGTAGTCGTCGCCTAGCAAGTTTCAATTAAGATATAAAATATAACTATTTCTTACAATGCCTAAGAAAAACTCAACAAAGCACACAACCTGCTAAGTTCCACTGGACACCAATACACGAGATAACACACTTTAATTTCTTCTGCACACCTCGTAACGCATAATTTAATGCTTAAATTTTCTATTGTAAACTCAGCTTTACTTCAGACTTTGCAGTTTACGCTAAATTAAAGGGTGTAGGTGTGAGGTGTGTTTAAACGCAGTCGAATCAAATAATTTCTCAGTTCATAGTGTACAGTTATTATCAAGAACAACAGAAAGTATTTGTAAATATCTTCACTGTGTCAAAATTATTTAATGTATTCTGGAATGTTTGTCATCTCTTAGTCTAGAAATGGATAATGATAATTTATGAACAATGGGTAACAATTTGAATTATTTGTGGAAGTAGGGCATCTTGTGTGTTAACTTTGTGGCATATTTACAAAATTATAATTTATTTTTCTTTAAATTAGTAATGTTCTCTGTACCCCATGTGGTGTTGTATGAATTAACGACTACTCATTTTGTTTGCACAATTATACTTTAAGAACAAAAAATATTTTATATTGTGTAAGATCATCTCCATAACGAGGAGTGTTAATTCATACAGCAAATTTAGTCCAGATTCATTCATCATGGGTATTTTCTCCTCTTTACTAGAATTCCCCTACCACTTAACAGTGATAATTTTCAAAACAGTATTTCTTCCGATATTTAAAAAGTGTTTTGTGAAGTTTCCGGTGCCTATACTCTACAAGAAGCACAAGTTGTTTAAGCCGGCACTAAATGCATTATTTCACACCCACACGTTACCTTAAGGCTAACAGAACATTGTAAATGGCAGGCAAAACAACTCACAGGGGGGCAGGGGAACAAATGCAACCGAATGTCTACTTCTATGTAGGCGCTTTGTTGTGAATACAGAAGTACGAAGATTTTTTTTTCCCCCGAAGACTGCATTTATTTAGGTNACTATTCATTTATGGAAAATGATACGAGTAACGGCACTGCTTATATATGGAAAACAAAGTACTATATTCACATCTATGTACAATGGACATTTATGCCACTTATTAAAACAGTAGCAAGGGGGGGGAGAAATTTCAAGTTTCAATTTTTGAAAAAAATATGAAAGCTACAATATTAAAAATGAATAGTTAAATTTATTTATAATCAATAGGCTAATACACAGATATGGAACCACATATTACTATAAACATCCTTTATGTTCAAGGGGGATCACACATTTCTTATATTACAATATATTAAAAATTGTCCTTTCGTATTCAAATTTTAGTTTTGAATATTTTATTTACTTTTCAATGGGGGAGGATATGTCCCGATATCCCCCCGCCCCCAACCAAAAACTTGTATTCACATATGTATCTTTAATGAGCATATAATCAATCTTGTGATTTCCGTAATTAAACAAGCTTTTATGGCTAGAAGGCCAAAAGAAGGCAAAACTATCACAATATTAAACTTAAGGATTTTATGTGTGCCTGTTAACAGTACTCACTATAAAGCACACATTATCTTCTTTAGAAACCAATTGATTTGATTAGCAAACAACTAGTCAATTGTACTAGGCTGTTACTTATGTACTATTGATTTTAGACAAAGTAATACTGAAAATTAACTTTTTCGAACAATTACATCCTACTGAGAGAGAGGGAGAGAGAGGGAGAGAGAGAGGGAGGGAGAGAGGGAGAGAGGGAGGGAGGAAGAGGGAGAGAGAGAATGGAAAGGCTGCTTTACCACCCTCGCCTTGATGGGTGAGACTGTGAAAACTGTCGCTTGCCCCGTTGCTACTTCCATTCACCCCTGCCAACTGAGACACTTCATCCGCATCAATGTCAAGCTGGTAGNGGAGAGAGATAGAGAGAGAGAGAGTGTGTGTGTGTGTGTGTGAGTGTTTGTTACCACACACCTCCATAACAGCTAAACAGATGCTGATGAAATTTGGTATGTAGGTACTCTAGGTCCTGGAATAGGACTTAGGATACAGACTATATAAGACCACTTTATCTTGCGTATTTTGGCATGAAACTTGGAGACCAGGACAAATCGTGGGCTCCTCATAAAGTTTGTGTGCAGTGTCTCAATGATCTACGCCTCTGGTTCAAAGGAAAGAAGACTGCCTTACGATTTGGAATTTCTATGATATAGAGGGAGCCGACAAACCACTCTGACAATTGTTACTTTTGTTCCTGCCATGTACATGGTTATAACCGCAAAAATCAAAGGCTAATCTCTTATCCTGATAAAATTTCATCGGCCATACGCCCTGTTCCTCATGGACCTGATGTACCAGTGCCATTGCCTCCACCTGAATTGTCAGTCATCTCTTCAGTCTCTTCAGACTCGGAACATCCAGAAGTTCAAGGTTCTGATACCGAATATAAGCCCTCTGGAGGCGATTCACCTCAGACCTCCATTCAGGTAGAACTTGATGATCTGACTAGAGATCTGGGCATTTCAAAAGAGGCAGCTTAATTGTTGGGCTCCAGATTGAAAGAAAAATACTTATTGGCCAATGGAACCTCTTTTTATTGGTACAGGAATCTGAAAAGGAATTTGTTAAGTACTTTGAGGAAGAAGAGAACCTGGTCTATTGTTCTGATATTCCTGGATTGATGAGCAAATTTAATATCACCTACGATAAAGATGAATGGAGGCTGTTTATAGATTCATCGAAAAGGAGCCTTAAAGCTGTCCATCACGGAAGCCAATATGCATCTGTACCAGTTGGACACTCTGTGCATTTAAAAGAACGCTATGAAAACCTGGCTCTCGTCCTTAACAAAATAAAATATGCCGACCGCGGTTGGACAGTTTGCGGTGATTTGAAAGTTATCTCCATGCTTCTGGGTCAACAAGGCGGGTACACAAAGTACCCATGTTTCATTTGTGAGTGGCACAGCCGTGATAAAACTCAACATTGGGTCAAAAAAGAATGGTCTAAAAGACAAAATCTTGAACCAGGCACCAAGAATGTGATTCGGAACAGCTTTGTTGAGCAACAAAAAGTATTGTTACCCCCTCTGCATATTAAATTAGGTTTAATGAAGCAGTTTGTCAAGGCTATTGCAAAAGATGGAGATTTTTTAAAATACCTGTGCAAAAAGTTTCCAGGTTTATCCAAAGCCAAGTTGAAAGAGGGAATCTTTGTTGGTCCAGATTTCCGCAAGCTTATGAAGGATAAAGAATTTGAGACTCACATGACAACAAAGGAAAAAGAAGCTTGGGTTGCCTTCAAAGATGTCGTCAGTAAACTTCTGGGTAACTACAAGGATCCTGACTATAAACCTATTGCAATGAATATGCTGGACAAATTTCAAGCGTTGGGTTGCTCCACGAGTGTCAAAATACATTTCCTTCACTCATATGTAAACTTTTTCCTCAAAAATTTAGGAGCAGTTAGCGAAGAACAGGGTGAAAGGTTCCATCAAGACATCAAAGATATAGAGCGCAAATATCAAGGAAGATGGGAAAAGAACATGCTCGCCGACTACTGTTGGATGTTAACACGAGATAGGCCTGAGATTGGACATAAAAGAAGAAGAAAGTCAAAAAGAAGTTTCAAAGGGAAAAGAGTACGGACTTAAATAGAAAATGTTGTTTTGTTTTGTTATGTTATTTTCTCAGTTAAAATTTTTTTTCAAACCTTCATGTACACATACAATTTGCTCCTTTTCATCAATCGTCTATATTATGTAAGTTACCTTAATAAAAACAAATTAAAATTGTATGTTGGTTTTTTTTTTCTAGAAACTCCACCATAATTTGATGTAAAAAGTCTAGACTCAAGGGAACTTTCTGTTTTTCTCTCGACCAGAGGCGGCTCGTGTGATCTGGCAGATAGTGCATGGAACATTGTTCGAGAGAATTCCTTTTCAAATAGGATTTTAGCCAATATATTGATATCGATTTTACAAAAAATCCTGACGTGATGGAAAAAAATGGAGGTCATTTTCGAAATCAGTACACCAAATAACATACAAATCAGCAAAAACTTATCTTGTATTTTTCAAAAACTTCAATTTCGCAGGCCTGTGTAAATGTTCTTAATAATTCTTAACTGAGAAGCACAATATAACAATATTTTTTACCATTATGTACATTTTCAGAGTTATTGCAAACTATACCACTNTACACCAAATAACATACAAATCAGCAAAAACTTCTCTTGTATTTTTCAAAAACTTCAATTTCGCAGGCCTGTGTAAATGTTCTTAATAAATCTTAACTGAGAAGCACAATATAACAATATTTTTTACCATTATGTACATTTTCAGAGTTATTGCAAACTATACCACTCAAATCCTGTGTACATTTTTAGACCAGAGTGTAAAATATTTCATTATTTCATCAAAACTGGCGGCCAGAACCAAGTTGTTTTGGAGAAAAGTTTGGAAGGGAGGAAGGGGAAGAAGGTGATCTCTCAAATTCTTTGCAAAGGAAAGGAGGATAAACAATAATTATGTGCTCCTAACATAATTATCGGACTATCATTGGTCACAATAATGAAAGTGTTAAAAGTGCCATAGCAGTGCAAGAAGCAAAGGGCCTGTTAAAAGAAGTAAAAATATTTGTTGATTAATACTTACCACTTTCCAACGCTCTTTGACCACATGGCCTGGCTGTAGGAGATCCTCACTTGTCATAGTAAAATCTCTGCTTTATTATGCCAACTCATCTCTCATATTAAGTGTAATCTTCTTAGTTCCTGCACATAAAAATGTAAATTATAAAATCTATCACTTTTATTTTTAAAATGTATCATGGACAAACCAACCATCAAAATCACATATGAACTTTATTCATTAATGTTAGCTACATTCCATACACTTAGTATTTCAATCACCCAACCTTATTTAGCTAGATGAACATATTTAACTTTAATAAAATAAAAATAATTTGTTCTACTATTACAAAAATGTAATATAAATGCTGCAACTATACAATTCCTTGTGATACCACCTCACACCACAGAGCAATTTATGAAAACCTCACAAAGCACTAAATTTTAATTACTTGGGGGGAATTGCATTGTCATTTTCTCTACAACAACTCATGCTAGAGTATCCCAAAAAAATTATTTTGGTTGCTGCCATCTCTTATTTAAAATAATTTTCCTTCACAGTGGCAATTAGAAGTAGGTGTTTTCCAGTATTTCTGAAAAATGCCATTACATATATCTACGGTAGAACACCCCTCAACCATAATGCATAATTCCCACTGACAGAATACCCCATATCCAAAACTAATTTTCCAAAAAATTTCAACAGTCACAAAATTGTGCCAAAAAATTTCCCATGCACATGAAAGGTTGTTTATTGCCTGTGCTATACTGTACAAGCCCAAGCCCGCCAGACGAGCACATGTGTGTCAGCGCAGTGCACGTACATATAGCCAATCTCTCACATCAAGCGTGAGTGATGAGTTGTTTGCTTTTATTTCAGGCGTGAAGTTACCATAAACGTGTTTATTTTGTGAATCTGTTTTTATTGTTTCACCAATTATTTTGAATAAACGAAAGATAGGTTCTAGTAATACCACTAAACCGCAAAGTAAAATGCTTACAAACCAAGAGAAAGAGGGCATGCTAAAAATCTGGACACTGGCAGTTCTGTGAAGACTATGTGTACATTTTATGGTGTTGAAGTGTATGCAGTTTACAATATCAGAAAAGTAAAGAAATTAACTGTACAAGTTTTATGTGGATAGTAAATCCAAAATGGGAATGGAGATTAATAAAACACTTTGCCCAAGTAAAAGTTACAAAATTGATACAGCTTTAAGGGCTTTGCCTAACAAGCCAGCAGCCACCGAGTTTAAATGGGGAATCAATGTTAAAGAAATGCATTCTCAATACATCAATTTTAAGCATAACTGTTTCAAACAAAAAAAAACATTCAACTTAACTTTCAGAGAGAATACTGCCATGTTAATAAATTTTCAAAAAAATTTTACAAAAAACTACTAGACAAATCTTTCTTAACCAGATTTCTTAACATGCCAGTATTTCATAAGAAATGTTGTGTAGAATAGAACACTAATCTTTAAAATTGATATATTGAGAAGGAATTTCTTTAACATTGATTCTCCATTTAAACTCAGTGGCTGCTGGCTTGGTAGGCAGCACCCTTAATGAAATGGTTCTGACAAAGAAGAATTAAGGGACTTAGCATTTCTGGGTCTATGCTCACTGAACAGGCTAAAACGTTCCACATTGAACTTACAATTGATTATGAATGAGACTTTTCATTAGGGTGGTTATACAAGTTTTAAAAAAGACACTGCATTTCTCTTAACACACTGAGTGGTGAGAGACTTTCTGCTGACGCAGAAACAGCCGAAAAGATTGTTGTGTGGAGTTCTGGTAGCTAGTGTCAGACAAAAACCTACCTCCCAGTATACAGTACAGATGGAAACTGCATTGTATTGGAGATGTATACTTAGAAATACTTTGTGTACTACAAATGATGCACATATTGGAATGACAGAAAGTAAAGAAAAATCAAACTCCTGGCCATTAATATGCGGCCACAGAAGTTAAAGACTTCAAGATACAGTACATACTTTATTATATTGCAAGGCTTAGTAACTACGCTATTGACTTCACAAAAAAAAAATTTATTTTGTACATATATTCCCTACGTGACTTGGCAAAAATTTATTATTGACAGTTCACAAATTTAAAAATTGAAATTTTAACTCCCATGTTTTTTATTACATTATTTTGCATTCACACAACTAACAACTTTTGCAGAGTAGCAAATTATTTAAATTTTCCCTGACCCACAGGTGAAAATTCCCTGACTTTTCCCAGTCACATAAAATTCCCTGACTTTTCCGATTTTTCCTTGTGGGTGGACATACTGTTAGACTACTTGCCTCCCACTTAGATGAACCGGGTTCGATTCCCGGCGGGGTTGCTCCCGGATTTTCACATGTAGGAATCGTGCCGGACGATGCCGCTGGTTGGCTAGTTTTCTCGGGGTACTGCTCCACATTCACCCCACTTCACCCTCCTCTGCTCTCAAGACCTCTGCCCAAATCTCTTCACTCACAAAACTTAAATTTAACAATCAGAATAAGTTCATAAAAGAGAAAAGGCTTGAAACCACAGGCTAATTCCTGTTGTGAGAATAATAAGGGTGGCAAAATCTGGGCTGAAGCGCCTCCTGAACATTTATTATTCTGAAATGACATTTTCACTATATGCGAGTGAAATTAAATACCAAATTTTATTTTGGGAATACTGTTAAAAATTAAACATTTTGCTTAAATAAATCTTTACCAACTTTAAATAAAACCTGCAAGTTTCATTTTGTGGTTTATGTAATATCTTGGGAATTTACACCAAATTATAATCACACTTAACCACCATGTTTACAACACACCACTGCCAAGACCAACAGTCCCATTACTCTAAAACTGCTAAATCAACTGAGCCCTTATCATTTTCAATTAATTACATGTCCCCTGAAGTATCATCCTACTGATTTCCTATTACCACAATAATTTACAAATCCGGTACACTCGGACTCTCGTGGACCCATACAACCACCACAGGCATTTTGCAGGAGTGCCTCCATTTGAGCTATATTTCTTGCTTGAAGAAACCCTTCAATACTTCCTCCTCTTCAGCCATGGTTTGTGTAATTCTTTGTGGTGTAGGATTTGCTTCCCCTCATTCTGCCCTGTCCTGCTGGCTGCTGTATCTTCACCTACCATGACCTAAAATGCATCTACCATAGGCCTTGACATTCCTTGGGAACTGTCAAATTTTTCCAAATACTGTCCAAACCTTTGCCAAATGATTCAGTCTTTCCATTGCTGTTCACTGGTATCTTTTTCTCCCATGTATGGTTTTGCCACCTGCCCTCTTGAAACTAAGATAACCTTGTATGGTCTACCAAGTGAAATCGCCTATATAGACCAATCTTCCACATAGATCCCTGGCATATATTGGAGTAGCTGCATTAGTCATCCAAACAGTACTTCCATTAGTCATCCAAAGAGGTCACTAGAAAGGGAGAGCTATTTCAAACAGCATCCTATATTGCATTATCCTGGTTGCCTCATAGTCTGCTGAACAATATGCAAAAAGAAATAAGGGTATCTTGGAGTTCTCATATTTTTTGGCCATCTGCCACTAAGAACAACAGATCTAGGATCTACAGCAGTGGTTCCCAAAGTGTGTGAGACAGCACCCAGACGTGCTACCAAACTTACCGAGTATATTGATGTGTGCCTACTCAGTGGCTAGAAGTGATAAAATTATAACATCTACCTCTGTTTAACATTTTATTCATACATAATTGAATCATTATGAAACACTGGCCATGACTTATATTTAGATTGTCTTCAGCCTACTTTCCAAAGGTAAGAAAAGCTTACGAGATCACTTTCCTGTCCATGTGTGTGTATGTGCGTGCGTGCATCCCCTTAAAACTTTTGAACGCATGAACAGAATGTCACCACTTGGTACACATACACAGTCGAATCACATTATCATAACCACCTGCTAGAAGTGCCATCTGCAGCCCGTAGCCCATGACATATGGCCCGTGACGTGGGTAGGTGAAGCTGGTATATAATGTGACAGACAGGCTGGCTGTACACAGTGCGCTTCCTGCTGTCATGGGTAAGGGAAGCAATTTAACAGAGTTCCACAAAGGGATGATCAACGGCTTTCAGGCCAAGGGGGGCAGCATTTCGGAAACAGCGACGTTTGTGAACTGTTCAGTGCCTCTGTGGTAAAGGTGTATTGTGAGTAGACGAATGGCACCATTCTGAATAACTGTTGTGGAAACTGCGAGGCTCCACCCGCCATTGATGTCCGAGGTGAACATCGACTACGACTGTGCATGAAGACCAACCAACAGGCTACAGTAGAACAGTTCACCGTCCAAATGAACCAGGGGGCATCCCGACACATGTCTATTGCAACAGTTCAGCGAACCCTACTGCAAATGGGGCTCTGGAGTAGTCTGAGGGTGACTGCACCCATGCTAACAAAGGTACATAGACGAAAACTACTGGAATTTTCTAGACAGTATGGCGACTGGACCGCTGCTGAGCGGCGAAGGATAGCCTTCTCCGACGTAACAAAGCTAAGATTTCCAGAAACGGCAAACGTATGCCCGATAAACATTATACCACGATAAACAAACTCCCACGGCTTTAATTTCAAATCCCGATAATTAATATATTGCATCATTACACAGCATTCATTAGAAGCATCAATTATGCATGCAGAGTTCCTTTTTTTGCCAACCTTTTCACAAAATAGTGCCAGGAAAAAGTATGAACATTTTGCAATACTTATGAAACAATTACACTAATTTCCACCATTCTAAACACTATTAGTTCTACAGAAGGCTATGTAACTTACATGATTAGAGTGTGGTCAGACATTTTCAAAATGGTGGCAATATAAATATTTTTAATAAATATGTCAAATCTATTAAACAATTTAACTGAATTCAACTAAACATTTTATAATGAGAGTATCTATTAGAAGCATAGTATAAAATATATATTTTTTCAACTTTGTAAGATAGCACCAAACAAGATGATAAAGTTTTAATGCCATATCTCAGGGACTAATCAACTGATTTCCAACAAATTCTTTACACAAATAGCGCTACAGCGGCCAAGTAAACTTACATGTTTTAAGTGGCTCAGATGCTTTTTTTTCAAAATTATGGCCCCATAAATATTTCTGGTTAGTAATCATTCAAAACATTAGACTGATTACATCCAAAGTTGATATTCTGAATTCTACTAATGTAATGCAGTTGATTACAAGCTAGCTTATGGTACGAGGTTTTCTGGGTTCGTGGCCTGGATTAGGCAAGTGTGTATTTGGTAGTTGTCTCACTACTGTCGCATATGTTTCTAGATTCATTTCTAATGATATTGTTGTCAACAATATGTCAAGGACTACCTACCATTTAAGCTTTTATGAAATTCATCAAAAAATATTTTCAACCATGTAGAGGAAAGTAGGCGCATTAGTTATATCAGTAACATCTTGTTTTTATCATCATAATTGTTAAAAACTGTATTAAAATTATGAAAATGTCAACAATGCTTCATTGTGTTAAAGTATTTATAAAAAAAAGGCTAACCTGTTTAAAAATTATTATTTTAAAAAACTGAGACTGGTGTGCTGCAATGTGTTTTGAACTTTCCACTTCTACTATTCGCCGCTGCGATGCTCAGGCAGTGTAATTTATCCAAGCAACTTCTCCAAACCTTGTCTCCTTTCTCCTTGTTTCCCCTCCTCCCACTCCCATCTTGTGCATGTGCCCACCCCTCACCTGGCCTGTGATCGCAGGAGCTGTGTGTGACCTGAGTGTCTTGTCACTTCATCTTAACTTCTGCTAGAGGCATGTAAGTCACCTTTAATATTTAGTTGTTAGTGTGTTGTGTGCGCCCCCATATCAAGGCAGGTTGAGAAGGCCGGCGTACCTCGTTAAATTCGACAAGAGCCCACCAGCTCATAAAATGTGCAAGTCGGGTATGGGATCCAAACACTGATAGCTTACACTTCCATCTGACAGCACACTTTGAGTCAGTTGCTATAAGCAGTACATTTTTAAAAACTTCAAACTACGCACCAGCCAGAAACTTGCAGCCAAAGCAAGATCTGCTCAAGCTCGGTGGATCCAAATTAATGTAGGCCTATTCAGCAGGCAGACAGTCCGCTACTGCAGGATGTGCAAATAGCTGGGCAACCACCTCTCACAGAGGTAATGCTCATTAGCAGAATTGTGCAAGCCCTGCATTTGGAGGAGGGTCATGACTCTCCTTCCACTCAGCGTGCAACTAACATAAGCTGCTGAACAATAATAAGGATAGGAGCATGCAAAAGCCACAAATGCCTCCAAGAAGGCAAAATTTTGGGCTGGATGAGCATGCACCATGACACAAATCAGGCATTATACACGACCAGGCTACTCAGTCCAGCCAGTCGCTCTGTCGATCCAGTCTAGCCAGTTGCTCTGTCGGTCCAGTCCAGCCAGTCGCTCTGTCGGTCAAGTCCAGCCAAGTCCAGTCCAATCAGTACTTCGGAGTCAACAATCATTTGGGTCAACCAGTTGAAAACACTGCATTCAGCAAGAGGGATTGTCTAGTAATGCTAAGTGTGTAAACTTTGTAACTTTTTTGCTAAAAGTCTTAATCTCTCCAATTACTGTGTAGAGCAGGGATGCTCAAATGGTCAATCGTGAGAGCTTAAAAAGGTGATCGCGGACATATTTCCACATTCCCACAAGAAATTAAAAATAAGCACCTTCCATCGGTCACTCGTATGGCAACACTGTGATATGTAATAATAAAATGTAAAGTCACGCTGAAAAGAACGCTGCGACCGCCGGAGTTGTCGGCGCGGCTTAGTATTGTTTGCTCCCATTGTTTGTAAAAAATGGCTTTCTGGATTAAGAAACCGCCTTGTGAGTTTTATTCCATTTTGACAAGTTTGCAAGTTTGATAAAATCAAACAACAATTTTATCCGTCGCTTGGAGCGCTAATCGTTATGGGAGTACACCTTTGCGCTAATTATTATAAACATTCTCGCTAGGTCGCGCTCTCTTCGAAAAATGGCGGCAACGATTTACAGAATGTAAACATAACCTGATCTAAGTGTACTCGGCATAGTAACACGCGAGTTTGGCCGGGGTTTAACCAAAAAAAAAACATACATAGGTCGTAACAGCGACAGGCTTACCATCTGTCATGTTAGAGCTCAGTTCTACCCCCTTACTTTTTATTGTCAATCGCTTGCCCCCACTTATTTTTGCGGTCGATCGCTGATGGTACAAGTCTGAGCACCCCTGGTGTAGAGCCATTAAAAATAAATGTTTATGGCAGTAAATGATAACATACTTTTAGAAAAGACTTGTTAGGAAAGGATCCCAGCACTCCAGAAGAGGTTAGGTCCTGCCCCACAAGTGGGAAGACAGATTTGGTGACAGAGTTTTGATAAAGACCATGGACAGTGACAAAAAACTGAAAAATATTCATAACTTTCAGAAAAAGTTTCCTTTCTTGCCATCATGACTTGAAGTTTAGGTAGCCGGCAATGGCCTAGAGGCATGTACACCTTATAATTCATATTGAGTAGACAAGAGGATTGTTCATCAAAATAATTATCATCATAGCTAGAATAATCTGAATCAAAATTACTGTGTTTAAAGAATAGTTTGAAAAAGATTAATTATTACATGTATCTTCTGTAATAATTTTGTAATGGGATGATGACAAACATGTGCATAAGGGTAGTAGTGTGTTAATACTTACAAATATGAATCACAAAATTTGAATTTTCCTTAAGCCACACAATGAATAGGGTCCCTGAATTCCCACTTACAAGTCGATGCCCAGGATGTAATAAACTCTCCACTGTAAGGGCTCAATGACTTGTTACTCGTCAATCTAAAATAAGCCAGGAGGTAGGTGGTGACACCAATGTATACACAATCAGAATAGTGTTCAAACATAAGTTTTTCTGTGAACACTGTAACACACTGATACTAACAAATGCGGAGTTCTCCACGAGGCATACTTCAAAGTAGCAGTAATTTGGTAACCATACAGCATATGAAAGAGACCTCACCGCTGAGCAGGTTAGAAACTTCACTAAATAAATTTCACACTATAATTATTGTTTTATTGATTCCCAACACTCATCAATATATTTATATTTGCAAATATATGTCGGTTGTTGTTGAAACAGCATCACAATCAAATGTTTTTGCCTTGTTACTAAACATAAAATGCACATAAAAATAATAAGGCTATAGATTGATGACAAATGCATTTTTAGGCAAACATACAACCCTAAAATAATTAACTGTTGACGTAGTCCCACTTTAAGATGGAAAACATTTTCAAAATGCTTTCCTGATAACTGCCCTCTTGCAGATGGAAATGTTGCTTTCATACTAAACACAGGTTCTACAGTAGCATTTGAAGGTATTCCAGTATTAGGTTTTAATAACAACTTTTTCAGAATTGGGAAATTGTGCCAACCTTTTATATATGCGAATGACAACAGGAGGTACATTCCAAGTTTTCTTGACCTAATTACACTAAGGTTGTCTAGCGACCAGCATATGAAAAAGTAACTATAATTTATTTGCTCTTGACATGCAGAATTAGAGTGTGGAGAGATTTGGCCGAATCTTAACAGCAAGGTCTTGACAGCCATGAGGGTGAAGAAAATTTTAAAAAGTGACATGAGATTAATAAAGTTCATTCAAATAATTAAAGAAAGTTCAATTTCTAAGGGTGAAAAATAAAAAAATTCCTTAAAGTTTACTAAATATGAAAGAGTTTTTACAAAATGATTTATTTTTATGTTCACTGCATGACACTGGGCATTTTCAAAGTAATTACTATATTTTAAATGGCAATTTTTAAACTTTATATTAACATATTTTAGCTATGACAGAAACATCATGTCACTATAGCTAGACAAGCAACTTTCAAAAGTACGTGAATTGGATAATACACACAAATTAGAAAATGAGTGCACCCAGTGAAACATACACCATGTGTAATATGAACACAATTTTAGCATGTGCAGTACACAATTTTCACCACTGGGTATAGCAAATAAATTAATATATTAAAGTAGGGAGAATTAACTATTTGCCAAGTTTATTTTAGCATATTAAATAAATTTCCCTTGTTGTTATGCATTGTGTTAAAAGCGAATGTGTCGAAAGTGCATATTTGTTCAAAATTTCAACAGTTTCTAAGAGAACAGCATGTTAATGGAGAAGCAATATTATTTTATGTTACAAGATTAAATATTCAGTATGTTACCATTAAACTGAATGAGATAGAAAAAAAAAACAGGTATAATTTCTTTGCAGCAAGCAACAATAAATAATTTACATGGTGACAGTTAATGTATAAATGATAAACTTTACAACTTCAACAATGCACCTGCAAGAACTATGAGCCAGAAAAGAATGCTTTGATAAATAAGTTGTCATTCATATAAGATATACAGAAGCAGGGTTAAGTGCCACCCCTCCCCCAATATTTTATCTTTATTCATTTTTTCTTCACTTAATATTTTACAATCCACAGAATTGAGACCAGATGCGCCATCATAATTTAAATTACCAAAGTAATATGTTATAAATAAATTACTGAATTACAAGGATAAACAATTATTAGTTTAAAACAGTGAAGTTTAAGTTATTGAATTAACTCATTAGAAAACTCTACAATTTACAATGGTAAGCTTAACATTTTATTTATAGGAATTTCTTCTAGTCTTCTTTTTGGCAAAGTCATTGATGTTGCATGCACAGTGTGTGTCTCTCCCTATCTCCCTCCCCCACCACACTCCTTTACGTGGGAAGGTGTCGAGAGCTGGAGGTCAAGTTTGTAACATTAGACAAAGTGAGCGGCCTACCATAAAGGCTGCAGTCTCACATGCCGATAAACTTATTGCAGCTCGTGCCTTGCTGGCTCTGAGCTCATATTTCTCCATTTATCACACAAGAAAGTCGTCGTCATCACCATTACCTTTACCAAAACAACTTGGATTGCCGAGAACATTCTAGACGGTACCTACCTCAAGTATAAATACCACGTGCGGGCCTCTGAGTGTGAGATTAAGAGCCGAGAGTTGGCGTCTCGTGCAACCTTAAACGACAGTTTGGCGATTCCGAAGCAGCGAGGGGAAACTGCAGAGATCTGCAAGAGTGCGTTGGCTAGCTTGTGTGCAGTGAAGAGTGGGACTGATCTGCGGGACTGTGGACTGGATGCGCGAGTGAAAAGACATTCAGGATGATGGAAATAGACGGTTTTAAATAAATGTGTGGAAATAATTGGAACAGTTTAAGGGACATTAGAAAGAGTAAAGACTGTGATAAAGATGTTAATTGAAATGGAGATATTACTCTTATTGAGCGCAATATTTAATTACTAAGAGTTAATGGGATGCTCAGACTGGTAGGTAACAGATGTTTGACTGTTTATAGCATTGAGAATAGATATAATTATTGAATTTAGTTCTTTTATTTTTATTAAGACCTCTATCCCTCACGAACTCTGATACGCCCCTCAGGCATTTTTGTAACAATATTTTTTAAATATAAAAGCAAGCATGGGTCTTTGAGGTAGTGTTTCTTAACAGTTGTCTTCAGCACTAGTGAGAGTAAACTGAGGTGCAGGTGGATGAGAGATGGAATGTAACAGTGGGATAAATAGGAGTACCCTGAGAACCCAGCCAACTGCAATGTCTGCCACTGTTCCAACATGCTAAGATCCAGTATTGAGCCTGCCTTAGTGGAAGGTGAGTGATCTAGCCACTACACCACTGCATCTTCAGAATTTTTGGTAAAACTAAATTTTAACAAATTTCATGTCACCATTCCACCACATAATTTGGAAATTACTATAGGCAAGCCGTAAACAAACAAGTAAAAGTCAGTCTCACCCCTTCATTGTCTTTTCTTTGTCATTATAATCAACAGCTCTTTGGACACTAGGTAACTGCCAGTGATAGCATTTTTCAAGTATTTTTCACCAATACTGATATTTCAATTATCTCTAGATTTCATGGTTATGAACATTTTACTTTCAGTGAAATGCTGCGTTTTAAGTTAATTACGTAATTATATGTTTTTACGACAATACACAGATTTTTGTTTGAGTTCAAATAAAATTCATGTAAATTATTTTTATAATTACAATATTTATAGCTCTCATTGGTAATGCAATTATTATGTACCAAATTATTTGTACCAATTTACTGTCAAGCATATTCATTTCCATTTTAATATCTGACCGCATGCAGCTACTTCGCATACAGTGATCATTTTTTAGCATCAGCAAAATATTTTAATCAAAAATCACAAACTCCGCACCTTTATGTGTGTTGCAATAAATAAAACTTTTGTTAGAACAGAAAATAAACTACTAAAACTCGCCAGCCACTAGCGGAGAGAAACTTGAAAACCCGAAAGNAAACTTTTGTTAGAACAGAAAATAAACTACTAAAACTCGCCAGCCACTAGCGGAGAGAAACTTGAAAACCCGAAAGTCAACTAAGATCTACTAGAAGTCTGATCCTCCATCCATACCAGTTTCTGTCCCCTGATAAAATATAAACTGGAAACTGGCATTGGCGGGTAAAGAGGCAAGGAATTTTATTATCAACATAAAACAAATTACTCCCAGACACTTACCAAACACGTTATTTGGATTTATTTTAAAATTGATATATATTTTATTCTAGCACACAGCTATGCAACAAACACAGAAACATATTTTTTTTGCTATTTTGCCTGTCTGTCTTGCTGCCCCTTAAAATAAGCAGCTCTAGGCCTGGGCCTAGTCTGCCTAATGGGAAATCCACCCTGTGCAGAAGCAAATATACAATGGTAGCATTAAGAACTTGGCTTGAATAACAAAAGGTCCCATGTTTAAATTCTGCTTGAAGCATAGGTGTTACATTTGCTATGGATAAGATTCAGCAGTAAGATATTGGAAATATATTGAGGTAAATAAGCAGTAATATATTGGAAACACCTTGAGGTAAATAAAGGAAAAATAAATAAGCAAGTTTCACATGTATGCTGTATTCACTTCCAGTGATGAGAAAAATGTAACTTGGGGACAAATTGCAGCTCCTGGCATTTCTCACCATATCATCATGTATGTTTGGATGTCAAGCATAATAAAAATAATCCTAACATAACAGACAGAAATTACAAAAAATTAGATGAGGAATTCTTACCTTTCTGACGCTGCATCTTACCATGGCACTACATATAACAAGCTCAAACTATTGAAGAAAAAGTAGACTATTTGAACACTTTCATCACAAGTCTAATGGAAAAGCATGTGTCACTGGTAACTAAACATATAAAACAAGGGCCTATCCCACAGATTATTCACTCAAAACTTGTGCGGAAATGTAATTCTGCTCATAATTCCTTTAAATGTCCTTGCAAAATTAATGCTCAGCTAGCTGTGGAGTTATTCTAGAACTATATGAAACTACTGAACAACTGTACACATGCTGTTAGGAGAGCAAAATTAAAATATACAGAAAATCTTTTATCAGCTTCATTGTCTCTGCTAGCCTTGTGGCAGAACTTTTAAGACTCTGGGCGTCAACTATGAACAGAGTATCAATGATCCTCCAGTTATACTACTAGAAGAACTCAACGTTCATTTTGTTGAAGCAGCCAACACTTATAATAAAAGGGGAGATTCCACCTTCAAGAACAAATTTACTGAAACCATGTCTACAGTAATAACAATATGATTTCTTTTCAAAACGTCTTGCTACATTAAGTTATACGTGCTATAAACCAAATTTAATCTAAAGGTTGAGTGCAGACAACTTACCAATACCATTCATAAAAAAAAAAATTAGCATTTGCAATTGGTCTAATTATGGATATATTTAAACTGCTCGCTGAAAGCGGAGGTTTTATCGCATCTATGGACATTTGCTTATGTAAGGCCATTTGGTAAAGTCAAATCCTCCAATAGTGTCAAAGATTATAGAGCGATAAGTATTCTACCAGCATTATTCAAAGCCCTGGAATGTACTGTTCACGAACAGCTCTATGATTATAAAAATATTAATGGCCTTTTTATCTCCATTTCAGCCTGGATTTTGGAGTAAGCACAACACTGTTACAGCCATTATGCATATCGCAAATTGTATAAGAAAGTATATGGACAACAAAAAGCTTACTTTTTTCCTTCTGATGATTTCACTAAGGCATTCAAAATACTGTTGATCAAAAATTGCTCTTGAAAAAAATGTTTACCCTCTTCCATTTTTCCATCACTGCTGTGCAATGGTTTCATTCATAGCTAACTGAACGTAAATACTGCGTTAAATTAAACAATTCTATTTCTAGTTTGCAAAGTGTGCTGTGTGGTGCCCCACAGGGGTCAGTCCTACAACCATTATTGTTCATTTTCATTAATGATTTACTGGTGTGTTTTCAGTACGTGAACTATCACTTGTATTCAGAGGACTTTTAAATATACTTAAGTGATGTGCCAAGTAAATTAAACAGCAGCATTGATAAATAAAATTCTGACCTGTTTAATATAGTTTAATGGCCCATCAATGAGTTGCAGATAAATGCTAATAAAACTCAGTATACAACAGGTTCAATAAAACTGCAAAGTACAATATTGATCCACTTAAAATAAATTATATTACTGTATGAACTCAACAAATTGCAATGGCCCACGCAGTAACAAATTTAAGCAAACAGATTAATTCCTTATGTGGGAAAATCATATTAATAAAGTTTTCAGAAATGTATTTACCTCAATGCACTTTCTTAAGCACAAAAAATTTTCCAACATGTCAGAAAAAATCCAACAACACAAAACCAATGGGACAATCGCAACCAATCGAACCACCCTCATCATTAAAAGTTTGTGCATTATATGCGAAAGGTCCACTATAAATATCTTGCAAAGGGAATCATTACATCCTAGTAATGACAGAATTTTTCAGTAGCTTTGTAGTATCTAAAGAATGTAATGATGCAATATTATTAATTATCGGAATACGTGGTTCATTTTCATCCGTTTAATGCGGCGGCGTAATATTTTATCGGGATTGAAAGTTATAGCCGCGGTGTATCCGGTTGCCATTTCAGAAATTGTAGTTTTTATTAGCGTCAGCATTAGAAGATAGAAGCTTTCCAAACTGCGTCAACAGTTTTTGTTCTAGAAGGTTTGATTATCTTTTATTACGACGCAGTTCTGATAGCGTGGGAAGAGCGTGCTTGGCCTACGCTGTGCCCTTATTTGGTTACGTTTGATACTCTTTGGAGAGGGGGGTGGATACGCACGCAGACACTAATACTCAGTGTGCTTATCGCCGGCCAGCAGTAGACAACCAGCACTCACCGAGACCGTGTCGGGCGTGCCAAATAGCCCCCACACCGGCAACTTTCTCCTGCTCGATTATTTCTCCACCGGTGTGGGAGGTCGCTGCCTCTGTTTTTCTTCGGGCAATGAAAGTTTTCAAGATGTGAATAATAAACTACTGTGGCGCTGCTCTTTGCTTGTTTGGTCGGTGAAACCTGTTCGTACTCGGCATATCTGATTGTATGTGAACTATTTCATGTGATGGATAAATAAAAGAACAAATTAGTAAACCGGAACGTGGCTTCATTTTCATTGGCGCCTTTTTAAAGTTTCATGCTTCAACCCACTGAGCTAACCGAGTTGTAACTTCCATTCGTTATACCTTGATGTGGAATATTACAAGCAGTAAAAGAAATAGACGTGCAAACATGTGCAGAGTTTATCACAGAAGTAATTTTGGGGTATGGATGCCCGCAGTAAATCTTAACAAACAGAGGCACATCCTTTAACAATGAGTTAATATAAACATATTAAAAACATTGCAAATTAAGAAGCTCCAGACAACATCATATAACCCGGTATGCAATGGCCTAGTGGAATGTACGAATAAGATTATAGTGCAATAGTTAACAGCTTGTGCACATGAAGATCCTGCTTCATTGGATGAATATTTAGATTTTATTATTCTTAACTATAACACAACCGTAAATGGTAGTACAAAATTTTCACCCTTTTATCTGTTGCATGGGGTCGAAGTAACTCAACCCTCTCATGTAATAGTGAATAAATATTCACAAAGGGCACAAGACTGGTGCAAAACATTACTAAAAGAAAGAGAACAGGCTAAAATAAATTTATTAGAACCACAACAAAGATAAAAGCACCAATTTGATTAAAAAAAACCCATCACCCTAATCTTATTAAGGAGGGTGATTGGGTCTGGGTCCATAATAAATCATGAAATAAAGCAGTAACATTTAAATACAAAGGGCCATATTTAGTCATGAAGGTATTGGGACCTTCAACTGTTGAGATAAGACTGGTGAAAAAAGGGCTTACACATATGATACCGTGAATACACAAAATACAAAAAAACGCCCATATTAAATAAATAAACTTATTAAATTTTGTTTTGTTTCAGGACACCTGATGGAAAAGACTAAATATGGGGTAGAGTTACAGAAGAATCTGTCTTTTGATCGTCAGTACTTTGGCATTCACCCATATTATGTCATCCTTCCGAACTCACGCTGGCCAGCAAATCACTCTGCTATTAATATTAAAGTACTCTAATTTTGATTAAGTGAAACTTTTGCTGAATACATATTTATATTTATTTTGTAATCAGTATTAATTAAAAACAGCTATAGCGATGCAGTGTTGACAAAGACTAATAAGAAATAGTTTACCTGTAAAATGTTATCAAATTGAGTTTTAGTATGCTATTTGTAAAGTAAATGTTTATTACAATATTTACTTTTAAGGTATTCATTTTTTAAGGTTTAATTACTACAATATATGGTACCTATACCTGGCTTGTAATTCTCTCCCCAAAAAGGCAGAGAAAAACTTGCAAAGGCACAGAGAATCTTATTTTTGTCCTCCCTCCCTCTGCCACCCCAAATCCATTGTATTTCACATTTGTCAGGTTTCTCAGCACTTGTAAGGGCCCAGTGGTGTAGTGGTTAGACTGCTCGCCTCCATACTAGGCGAACCGAGTTTGATTCAAGTTAGAGTAACCCGCAGATTTTAGCATGTGGGAATCATGACGGACAATGTCGCTGGTCTGCTGATTTTCTCGGGAACCACCTTTTCCCCCTCCCTTACATTCCGGTGCTGCTCCATTATTACCACATTTCACCCTCATCGGCTCTCATGACCTAAGATGTTAAGAGCCGCCCAAATCTCTCCACTCTACTCGGCACTTGTGGCAGGCCAGCAATAGTTGCAACTTTCCTATTATATCATATTTTATACTTGTAAAATAATGGTGTTTGAATTCATGATTCACAATTATAACATAATTGTATTGTTCTAAGACACATTAAAATACATTTTCAGATGTGATGGCTGAGCGGTTACAACTTGGGCGTCTGCGAAATTTGAGACTTGCGTTGTTGTACCATTTACTTTTCTCCCTGGGAAAAATACTCAAAATTACTGAATACAGTTTTACATGTACTTTTTAACCTACCTAGTTAAGTTAAAAAATTGTGATAAATTAGTGTTTCTGCTATTGGGGAAAAAATTATTTCATAGACATGTTGGTTCAGTGTGTGAACGTGAGTACTGGATATACAAAGGTTAAATTTTTTTAACTGTGAACAACTTTACATCCCTAATAGATTGCTCACAATGCTAAAGCACAGTAAGAAAATTACAGATAGATTAATTAATTAATTAATTAATTGGGTAAAATGAAATGCACAGAAGAAATATGAGCAGGAACATGCATGCATGATGCGCAGTGCATGATGCATCACTGCATGATCACTCTGAAGTTAACTACATGGGTTATGAGGGGTTCTATTTCCAAGGACACAAGAGAGCAGGACTTTCATTCATTGGTGGATGCAAATTGCAAGCAGTTGCTGTCCAGCCAACTTCAACATGATCGTGCACACCTACTAGAGAATGGGTTCCAAGTGTTTTTACATGGAAATGAATGAAAAGTTAATTAATTTAGTGAGGTAGCCTCCTATTTTGTATGGTTTGCAACAATGCAGGTACAAAGACACTGTAGTTAGAGAAAATGATTGGAAAGACATTGTGTAATCCTTGAACAAATGTGGTAAGTAGAGGTTTCCTTCCACGTTCATGCTGGAAACCAAAAGCTATTTTTTTGTATGTGAAAATGTAAACAGAGACCTATTTCAAATAAAAACAGTTTTTAATGATTCTTTTGATGTTATAACAAATTACTGTAAAATGAGACGGATGATTCTGAATGAGGTGAATTACAAAAATAAAAAGGGAACATTAAAGAAATTGTGGACAAAGGTAAAAAATTAAAATAAATGTTAGAAGAAATTAGAAGAGTGTGAATAAAAAGGAAAAATATTAAAATATATTACTGAAAATTTTGTTTGGGATAATTTACCATATCCAATAGACATGTACTTTTAGTGCATGGTCCAGATAGTGAAAAAAATTCTCATCTTGTCTTATCACTGTAACAAGATTAAAAGTTTGCTAGGTTTAGAAATGGAGATCAAGTTGTTGATGGAGCAAGAAAGTTAGACAAATCGTGATTCCCTTCAGCATACATAAATCCATGAACATTGGTTAATAATGTATCTCTCTGTCTGTGCCATTATTCCCATCTGAGATTTACACATTTACTAGCAGCAGTAATATAGTGACTTCAGAGAAATCAAGTAACTAAAGTGACCGTGTAACCCCTTATTTGCATTTTTTAATATTTTTCCCCAGGTATGGTTCAACCATATTCCAGTTTTCAACAAAAGCCTGCGACATATACATCATATCACATCTGCAAAACCAAAACTAAGGAGTAACAATATTGTTAAGCTACTAATTTTAATTTTTTTTTTCTGTTTCCAATTATGTTTACATTGTATCAATGTAATAATATTTTTTTTCAAACGACTTAGTATCGTATGCCCCAGAATTTTGCAAAGTTTGGCTAGGAAGATAGCATGTTGATACTCAAAACAAAATATTGAACTTAACTCCCGCTTTTGATAGCGTACAACATGGTAAAAATCTGGTATGTAAACAACCTGAATCTGCATAATTTAAAAAAAAAATTATATGAGTGATAACAAAAATATTGTAATGCACATATTTATTCATACCTAGTTTCTGCTTTAAAATACACTTCTATGCTCTATTTTTTTTTAATTTGAAATTTTAAAATTTTTTTGCAAAGACATCCATCCATTAATTAATTTCAGGGTGAGTCTGTTGAAGCAGTAGCACATCAGTTGAAATAATTATGTGAAATGCTTTGGTTCACAAAGAGTCACTCATTTCTCACGATTGGGATTCTGCACTTTCTTGATAAATTAAATCATACTGGTGGCTACATTACTCTCTAAACTTGAAAAAATGCTTGAATTCAGCAACATTTAAATAGCTTAGAATTTATCATTTGGCTTCGTCTCACTGATGAAGCAATAGATTAGGATTGAACAAGAAGTTACCAATACAACTAACAACTAATACAACTACTTTCCTCTACACAGGAGTAAATAATTTTGATGAAGTTAACTGCATTATGGAAATAAAATTTGGAGCATCAATTTTGGTTGTAATCAGACTAAAGTTTTGGTAGACTGGGTTTACCAACTTCCAATATTTACAGCAACATCACTTTGAAAACAAGTGTGTGAGTCACTTAAATCATGTGAGTTTACATGATCCACCCTAGCACTATTTGTGTGCAGGATTTGATGGAAATAGATTTACTAGTTCCCAGGATATGGAATAAAATCTTTATTTTCTCTTTTGGCACTATTGTACAAAAAGTGCCACAAAACCAGGCTATGTACATCCATATCTGATACTTCAAATAGATATTATCAGCATACAAAGTTTAGTTGAATTTTTGTCAAATTATTTTATAGATGACAAACTTATCTATATAATTTATATTGTTGTTTTGTGGAAAAAAATATTTCACCCATTTAANCTGATACTTCAAATAGATATTATCAGCATACAAAGTTTAGTTGAATTTTTGTCCAATTATTTTATAGATGACAAACTTATCTATATAATTTATATTGCTGTTTTGTGGAAAAAAATATTTCACCCATTTAAATCATGTAGGATTTCATGGCCTACTGCAGTATTAGTTGAATAAAAAATTTGATGGGAATTAGTTTGCTGGTCCTTGAGATATGGCACAAATGTTACATTTTATCATTAGGCACTTTTTTTGAAAAAGGTGACCAAAAGAGGGTCTCTCTCTATAAAAATATTTCATGCATCTAATGGATACTCTCAGGATGCAAAGTTCAATTGAAATTGTTTAATAGATATGACTAAATTATCTAAGGGTCATTCCATATGAAATAAAATTTTTTACAAAATGGAAGATACAACATTCTTGACTTTTATAAGTTTGTTATTATGTTACCCTATCCTCAAGGTGAAAGAAAAACATTCATTTAGATTTTTACCTACAACAAGTGTTTGGTGGCTGCCATTTTTCACACACACTGCAAGTAAATTTCACACATTTTGGTTTTCGCAACTAGCTGTAACTTTTTTTATAAGGTGCCTATTGTGGAGTTTTTACTGTCATTAAAAAGCTTACGTAAGATACTATTAGACCATATATTTATATTATTAAATATTTTTTTGTATTATTAAGATGGCTGCCATCTGCTTTCAGCAGACTGTTTTACCCCACTTTATACCCCACCCTGCTTCACCAAAGTTGCATTTAGAGATCTGATCTTTTGTGCGCTTAGTGTCTACATGTAGAAAAGTGTGCAACATCAAAGTTATCTGGATTGAAGACTTCCTTCCTAGATGAAAATAGTCTCCAACTTATGAAAAAATAAAAACTTGCTGTTTTCGAAACCAAAAAAGTTACGTGGGGACAAAATAAAATTTGGAATTTTTTATGAAAGATACTCTTGATGAATAGCTATAGCGAACAAGTAGTCCCATTCTGTTATTTTCACCCCTGATGAATACATGGAACGTTAAGAAAAAATAAGTATATTTTTTTATTTAATTTATTGTGCATTATATATATAATCACACTTCATTCTGAATGTCATTAATTAAAGTGTGTCAAAGGAATGCAAATGTGAATTACCTTTGCTTTAGATGAAGAGAGTGACAATATAAATTTTCTTCGTGCTGGCAAGTAACCTCAAAACATCAAAAACAGCTTTATGCATAACAAATACCTATTCACTGCACAAGTTAATTAAATCTAGCTGTGATACCAATCAATTAAATTTTACTGCTATGTCTAAATTTTAGTCTTCTTTTTGTACATTCACAATTCAATTTTCACTCTAATTTACAGTCACTGTTTCTACACTTATACTAATATTTACAAATTTACAAACTCCATATTTATGCAGCAATGTTACTGTGTAGTATGTTCCATTTTCTCCACGAAAACCACTGATAATATTTCACTCAGTTTGTTGCTTATGTTGTGTGTTCTCCCATTGTAAGTTACTACCTCAAGTGGTGTCGTTCTTAAAATATTCACTTGTTTCACCCATACCAATAGCTTTGTAAGTTTTGGCGTTTAGGATGAAAAAATATGACCTTTTACTCTACTCCCTCCATAGTTTCTTTACCTGTAACAATTCCAATCCACCCGTTACAGTCATAAACAAAACACACAAACGTTTAGGTCTGGCAAAAGAGTTTCTTGTTGTTTGGTGATGGGTACCACTAAGTAGTACAGTGATGATGAGCATTGGTAGACAGCAAGATTATCTCCATCTAGTGGAACAAAACCATGAGTGTCTTGTATTAAGAATGGTTTCAGCTTCTTGAAATAGTCTTTCAAGTAACTTCTCTTCACAAACAATATCTTCTGAAGGCACAAAGAAAAATGTTATTCCAGAAATATGGCTTGAACAAAATTTGAACATTTCTTGTGGCAATACAATGTAGTTTTCAGTGGTTCTTTGTAAACCAGCCTTTGTCGCAAGACATCTTTTAACTGTACCTCCGGCACCATCACACAGACTTTTGCCATGTCATGTGGCAAAAAAATGCCATTCAGCATACAGACCGAAATCATATTCGTGCTTAGCCAGGTTAAGTTTTTTTTTCTTTTGTTTTTATATAGAGCAGTTGAACCGTTACTAGAATAATACACTTTTGTCTAGTTGCAAAATCTGTCTTTCAAATGTTGAAGCAGAACTTTCTGAAAGGTGTGAACAGCTACAGTGTTGTGTATCAAATAGTCGCTGTCAACACAATAGCTTTCACACTTTGTGGAATCACTTTCTTTAACATACAACAAATGGGCGTAATGTGGCTTGTGCATTGACCCAATGAAATGCCTGTACTTCATCTTGCATCACAAAAGTATAGTTTTCTGAGAAATCTCCCAAAAATTTACACTCAAAAGAAGTAATCTCTTCTTATTTTGATATTAGAAATTAGGACTGACTTATGCAATAAAGTAATAGGTTTTTAATTTTATCAACTTTTCCTTTAGATCAATTAAAAACTCTTCCATATTTTTCACTAAGATGGCAAGCTCACAGCAGTCAGTTGACATCCATTGTTTGTACTTTATTTCACTCAGTAGTCATTTTCTGCAAAGATGATTCTATCCAGTACATAAATTCCAGGTCACTTATAACATTGTGAAAGCATACAACTTTCTTTTGAATCATTACAAACAATTATTTTCATTAAATCTTTGTATGACATTTTACTCACCGTAGTTGGCAACATTAATTTCACATTTTGGTGCTGTACGCACACACAAACACAATGTGTGCCACTGGCACCAGCTAGTACGCAACATTTGGGCCTTAATGAGGCAAACTTTGAAAACCCTAACTTTATACATGGATGAGTTCCTTTGAATTCCAAGTAAACATTTAAATTAAAGAGTACTAGATATTTTTGTTCTTTTGTCTTCGCTCCATTTGGAGATCCGACTGCTACACAGTCCTTTAAACCAGGTATGTGATTCTACTTACATCATCACGCTTGTAAAAATCTGTTACAACTTTTACGGTTTCATTACTTAAGCAATTTCTTCTTTTTTTTTTTGTTAACATTTGGTAGCACAGAATGTTTTACCTTTTAAGTTCTTGCATTTCTTATTAAATATTCAATGCATTTAAACTCAGCTTTGGTTTTAGAAATGCACCAGCATTTTGGCACCAAACTGAAAATTTATGTATTTCTCATCTAATGTGCTAGCATGTGCAAATTTCTCCTTTAACTCTTCTATTAATTCAAGGTAACCTAAATTGATATTCGGAGTAATTTCTTCATGGGTTAGTAGCATCACTGGAAAATAAGATACTTTTTTCTAATTTTCTTCTCATTTTACATGATAGGTTATCAATATTTTGCTCCATTCTTTGTCTTCCTTTACACTGAGGAAACCTTGGTAAAAAAAATAGGAGATTCATCCAGAGCAGCACATGCGTGGTTAACCAATTCTACAGCAACGCATTCTGGCTCAAAATGNACATTCTTTGTCTTCCTTTACACTGAGGAAACCTTGGTAAAAAAATAGGAGATTCATCCAGAGCAGCACATGCGTGGTTAACCAATTCTACAGCAACGCATTCTGGCTCAAAATGACCAACATTGTATTCTTCTCCATCAAACTCTAATTCTGAGATTTTTTTTTACTTTTGAAAACAGCGTGCACATACAGCCTTACCGGTACAAGTTTCAGATGTTCATGTTTGGCAGACAGCCGAGTGATTTCCCTTAAGGACTTCAAAATAGGTTTCTCGTACATGACAAATGGGTCACAACATCTATCACCATACAAATGAAAGAACATGTCAACATTTTTCTTGTAATGGTATGTGCAGATATTTACAACTTCATCCCCACCTGTTCTAAGTCTAATTAATGTTTTTATTTTATCACTTATGTCACTTTCAATTATTAACCAATAGAACACTCCATTGTCATTTAAATTGAATACAAAACATGTCACCAGGACAGGCAATGAAAGACTGAAGCTCCAGGCAGGATGCGTCTAATCATGTGCTTATCTGCATGATGCAATCTTATGAAACAGTTACATCTTCAGACTTTCTGACATTACATAGTGGTTACCATTACATGTAATAAAATTATATGAAACATCTCCTTGTGAATTTTGCCTTTGATTTTTCGTAAGTTAAACTTTCTATAGTTTTCAAATTACAGTACAGTAGGTAAACATTAATTTATTTTTATTTATGTAATTGCAAAATTGTGAATTTTACAATTTTATTACATTGAAAAGTCTAAACGGTGTATCAACACTTATTACCCCTTATCAACCTAATGTTAATAACATTCAGAATGAAGCGGGATTATATAATGCACAACAGATTAAATTAAAATAATTTTTTTTTTTGTTTTTTCAAAGGTTTGTGTACTACTCAACCTTAAAAAAGTTATGGCTAGTTGCGTAAAAATCCAAAATCTGTGAAATTTGCTGGCAGTGTGTATGAAAAACTGGCTGCCATTATCCACTTGTAGGTAAAAATCTAAATTAATGTTTTTCTTTCACCTTGAGTAACATAAGAACAAATTTTTATCAAAATCAAAAATGGTGCAGCTTTAGAGCCTTGATGATTTCACATGGAATAACCCCTAAATTACTTCATTTATATTGCAGTTGTGTTGTATATAACTGCAGACACATTTAAAACGTAAAAGTTTAAGTGGTCTTCTAGGATCAAAATTTGGTGGGGATTGGTTGATTGATCCCAGAAATATGACAAAAAAGCTAAATTTTCTCATGTGGTGCTATCTTCTTTAATGGAGAATAAAACAGTTTTTTTTAGGACATATATAGTATTAAATTTAAATATTTATATTGCCACAATTTTTTAAATTGCCAGATCCACATAAAACATGTCTGCATACACGGCCTACCATAGTACTACTTGTTTGTCAAATTAGATAGGAATTTGTTAATTGTTACCCATTCTATCAAAAAGGTAAACAAAAGAGGCTCTGGTTAGACTCATTTGATGGTTTTAATAAATACTGCTAGCATACAAAGTTCACTTGTAATTTGTTACATGGTTTCATAGATTTGACACAGTAATTAAAAATGTTTATATGATCGCCATTTAGAAAATAAGTGTCTGAACCACTAAAACATGTTAGTTCACATGACCTACGGTAGTATTACTTAACTAACAAATTTTTTAACAAACGGTTGATTTTTTCCCGAGATGCGACATAACATTTTCTTCATGTTGACACTATCTTAGAAAATGGCACTTATTTTATACTCGTATAATAACTTTCAGCATGGTCGAAATTGGTAAAGTAGTATCATAAATATAGCAAATAAACACTAAATTGTTCATATGAATGCCATTTTGGAAAAAAAATGCCTTATGCATTTAAATTGCAATTACACAACCTACAATATAATTAATAACTTATGTGCCAAATTTGACAGGAATTGGTTCCAGAGATATAATGAAAAATCTTAATTTTTTTCATATTGCACTATCTTATAAAATATCTGACCAATAACATTATCACTTTCTAAATTCAATGTTTACATCATCCACTATCAACGTACCAAATTTGGTTTAAATAGGTTAGATGGTTCCAAAGATATAACATAGTGCCCTAAATTTGATGATTGCCGCCACTATTCCAAATAAGTACCAGGTATGATCAAAAGTTTTAAAAGTTGGCTGTACTTGTTAAATACTACATGTTGACCAAATTCATGAAATTTTGTTCCTGGTTTAAAAGTTATTAAGGGAACGCGTACATTCCATACAGACATTCATACGACTTCCAAAGGAAAGATAGGATAAAACAGAGATCTGGAACATGTGTCCTCACTCACTGCCAGTAAGTACATATTACTGGTGAACGTATGGAACTAAGTCACTAAAGATATTACCATGTCATTGTGTTCAATGGAAAAGTTTTCATTGAATAAGAGTTAAAAAGACACAATTACTTATAAGCATTTTATTTATTACTCATGCACATTAATTCTAAGTCTGTGTTTTTTGCACCCTGATTATTCTGCACTGCACAATATTACATTCATGAGTCCAAAATTTCAATATTTTAGTGCACTGGTGATTTTCAGTTTATACATTTTTTGTGTGGGATTTATACCTTTCAACTGATATCTGTGTTAGTAAAATAGTTTAAGAGTTTTTACACTATTAGTACATATTGTTACAATTTCTCTCCAAGCTAATGGACCAAACCAGTTTCATTACGAGGTGGAGGGCTTGACCAAATAAAAGAGTTACACTACAAACAACATTCTCTCGACCCAAAGTCTCACAATAAATTGATATCACTTGCTATTTACAATTAATGAATTCTATCAATATAATTTACAATTACCTCAAATAAATTAATGTAATTAAATAATTAAAAATCAGTTTTAATAGTGTGTGTATTATAACTATTCAATTATTTTACAAATTATATGCCCATATTTGACAGTTCCAATATTCACAATAAAATCTACATCACATGTTAATTTAGTCCCACCTCAGTTTAGTCCAGGTCCCACCAGTCTACAATGTTCTGGAGTTCTCCGAGCACCCTAATGTACAGTAGTCTTCACTTGTCGGTTATCACGCCCTCTCGTCCATTCATACCACAAACAGCTTGTCCGCCGTCACCTTGCAGTCTCCTGTCGTCGTCCGTCCCCTTCGCAGATATCTCACGCTGCACCACGCATCACTCCATTGCTGTACTCAGCCAACTGGCTTCCACAAAAAGACCCCCGACCCTTGGAACACTGCAATATTTATAGTGTCGTAGGCCATTACCCAGAAATTTCTCTAAATGCAGGGTCCTAGTTCCCAGAATATTCTTGCACAGCCGCTAAACTCCTCGGCTTCTGCAGCAGGGGGAGGAGGGACTGTGACGCCAGCCAGGAGCCGAGCAACACAACGGGGCAGGTTGCCTGGGGGGGAGAAGAGGACGGTCGAGGGGAGTTAGCCCTCCAACTGGGCAGACCTGCATGTAAGGGGAGTTCGTGCGCGAGATCATGTGCGTAACACTATTTTAACGTTAAATACAAACTCATTATCGTTTGTTTATCATACAACTAAACTCATGAGACACATAGTTTCGAACAAATGGTGGTTCGTATAAATAAACAGAAAGAAAAAAAGTGGAGTATTCAATTTTATTTGTAATACTTATTTGTCAGAATTCAGGCATCCGCCAGCCAGAAGATTGAGCTGAGAGTCATTCCTCTTCCACTTTCATAGAAGGAAGGGTTATGAGATTCATGATGGCAAATGCTGCATGTCTGCATGGAATGAAGATTACCTATGACCTCTACCTTCAAAGTATGGATTTTTATATAACATATACTACACACACATTCACATTATTTTTTAAACAGTAACAGGCTTTTTACAATAAGATACTAATGAAGAATATCTTTATGTCTCTTGCTGCTCACTCAAATTAAGGTAATTATACTATACAAACCGCAATAGAAAATAAATCAAGGAATTCAGAACACAACCTCTCCCTTATATATTTGCAATTTTACATCTTATTTTTTTTAGCAGTTTTCGTCAATGCAGGCTCCCTCGTAATGCAATTTTATATTTTATTTGTATTGTGAAAGTCTTGAGATTGATTAGGACTTCATTCATGAGCGATGTTCTTTCATGTGATCCCCACTCCTATTTCAATAAAGTTTCCTTTCCTAGAATTTATTTGCTGCTCCACCGGGTAAAACAGAAACATATTGCCCATACAAACTGCCAAATTAAATTGACTTCTCATTCATATATGTTCAAAGATTTTGGTTAAAAAAAAATTATGTATCAGTTGTACAACCTTGCTTCCGCCATTTTTTCCCCAACATTTGAGGCTTTATTGTTAAAACGTGATTACAAATAATGATTAAAAGTAATGTCCGTCGCTAGCCACTACTTTGTCTCATCTTTCTGGCAATTTTCAGATACCATCTCGAAAAAACGATGCGTCTTTTGAGGCAACCCACGAATCTATCCATTTTCTGACTTCTTCATACGAGCGGAAATGCTGATCGGCCAGGTCGTGTGCCATCGATCGAAACAAATGGTTGTCGGAAGGCGCAACGTCTGGAGAGTACGGCGGGTGGGGTAAGACCTCCCATTTCAGCATTGCCACGTATGTCTTGATCGGTCTTGCAACATGTAGCCGAGCATTGTCATGCTGGAGGATAACTTTGTCGTGTCTATCTTTGTACTGTGGCCGTTTCTCCTTCAAAGCTCGGCTCAAACGCATCAATTGCATTTGATACCGATCCCCTGTGATGGTTTCACTCGGTTTCAACATTTCATAAGATACCACACCGAGGTGACCTTGGCGCCGTGCATATTCGGTCTGGCCGTCGACGTGGAGGCATGTCCGGGCATTCCCCATGGTTTTCTGCGCTTGGGATTATCGTAGTGGACCCATTGTTCGTCGCCGGTCACAATGCGATGTTGAAACCCCTTGCGATTCTGTCTTTGAAGCAGCTGTTCACAAGTAAAGAAACGCAGTTCAACATCTGTTGGTTGCAACTCCAACGGAACTCAATTTCGTTGCTTCTGAATCATTCCCATGGCTTTGAGGCATTTTGAAATGGCTTGTTGCGTCACTCCCAATGATTCTGCCATTCTTCTTGCGTTTAGCACGAGTCTTCATCAAGTAATGCCTCAATTTCGGAATCTTCTAAACATTTCTCTCTTTAACCACCATGCCGGTCCTAGACGTCAAAATCACCACTCTTAAAGCGTTGAAACCACTCACGACAAGTTCATTCACCAAGAGCAGATCAGGATCCACTGGGGATTCGGATTCGGGGGGGACCTGCCCAATTGCGCTCTCCCCCCACCAGAGTGATGCGCAAGTATCACTCCGGTTAAACCCAGCGCCAAATGAAAGACAGTACCCGCCCCCTCTCTACTAGCACTTTTCCTATCATAATAAAGAGAATGATTCCTATCCTCTGTTTCCTGTAGCATTTCTGTTAAATAAGATAATGCATGAACAATTTTTAATTCTTTCCTGTCGAAAGGGTTTTTACTGTGACTATGCAGGTTTTTCCCTTTCTCTTCTAAATATAGTTTAACTATAAGCACACTTAGGGAGGTTGTCATGGCCAAAAGTCGGCCAAGGCAGCCCAATCCCTCTTTGCCGTGATGCATGTCTCCTTGCATGAAATCCCTTCCTTGTAGGCGTATGGGGCTTAGCCCTGAGACGCACTTAACTCCCGTCCCTACCGCGGGCTCATATAACACTTAGTATTAGAGTAGTTAGTTAAAAAAAAAAAAACACCAAGAGCAGCCTCACCATACGTTTTCTTGAAATGGAAGCAGAAAATCAACAATTCCCGCACATGCCGAGCATTTGGCTCGTAAACTGACATCTTCGGTCCAGAATAAATTTATGATGCAAACACAAATTCACTAATGTGGTGATGTCGTTATGTTGACAGATGTCCAATCTTACTGTGTGAAATTATTGATCTACATATTTCCACCAGCACTTACCGCTGCAGCCATCAATCGAAAAACGGTGGAAGCAAAGTTGTACACCTGATACATTTATGTTCAATATATGTCTGTATTTTTCAAGAAGTTCATGAATTATTCACTTATGCAGGAACAGCTCTCTGACATTACGCCAGACTTAACTTACTGTAACAATTTTTCTTTCAATCAAAACACTACAGCAATCCAAGGGAAAAACTTTGAATGAAATAAGAAACGAGAGAAATTTGGATCCCAGCTTTTGAGCATCGTACTCTGAAGTTTCATATAACAAATATAATGAGCTGGATAACAAACCACAAGTTATAATATATGGCAGTTACTGACCACAACTCAGTAAAACAATGACACTAAAACACTTGCATTTTACATACAATATTTGCAGCATAAAAGGCTGTCAGTTATCGAGAAACAAATAAAATAAAAAAATACACATCAGTTTGCAGTCATGATAGTAAGAAGACAAAGCAACTATTAAAAAAATGTAATATGCGCTTGAATGTGTTAAGTATATACTCCATTTAAAACAAATGTGCTAAATCCTATAAAGATGTGATGGTCTCAATTTATGTAACCATAANCAGTCATGATAGTAAGAAGACAAAGCAACTATTAAAAAAATGTAATATGCGCTTGAATGCGTTAAGTATATACTCCATTTAAAACAAATGTGCTAAATCCTATAAAGATGTGATGGTCTCAATTTATGTAACCATAATAAGATATAATAATAATTTGACGTGTAAGGCTACCATCATGAGTTTCAATAAATATTTGTAAAACATGTAGGTGGCATTACATAAGTACAGCAGAGGGTCGACGTAACAAATGAAAGAAGGCTAATGCTAAGTAGATCCACATGACAGTGAAGGGCACACTTGTCATTTAGGCCATTCATACAGGTGAGATGAAGTAGCGATAAAAATGTGCCAGACTGCAGTGCCAAGGAAAGTGTGAGTCGCTCGAGGAAACCCACCCGCAAAATAAACTTAATTTCCGACATGCAAACATCTCAATGATTCCTCAGGATTGAACCCAAATCACTTTGGTGGGAGGATGGCGTGCTAATAACACAGCCACCAATGCCCTCAATAAATATTTTAAATAGCAATATTGTGGTGACTGTAGCATGCCTACTTTGCTTTTAGGCCACAAAAGATCAGTGATCAATAAGTAGTAAATGTTCACAATAATTGTAGCACAAATTATCTTTCAATTGTACCATGGCAATGCCACATATTTGCATTTTAAGGATATTTCAGTTTAATTCTTACTCAAGTGCAGAATGCTTCATAGCGCCAGCTAAAAGTAATACTGTAATACTTAGCAGGAGGGAATCTTCTTCCCAGAAAAAAAACGTGTATTTTTAATACAACACATTTGAGGTGGACTTGAAAAGTCAGGGATCTATACTAGCTGTAATAGAGAATCAATGCACATTGCATTTGACACTGTGTATTCAAGGTTTAGATAAGAAATTTAAAAAATAAGCCTTCTTAGGACTTTTGGATGTATCTAGTATTGACAGTAATGTATTATTTACCTACCACAGAATATTGAATATGAGCTTATGTTTGTGTTAATTTCCAAATGTTAAGATACTACCAAAAGGAATAGACATGTCAGTTACATGTTTTGTCATAAGTATTGTAGTTATACTTAAAATGTAATATCTAATTTCACAATAGATGAATTGCAACTGACAGAGCACAAATAACAATTGAGCTGACTAAGGCAACAACATAAAAATGTTCAGCTGAACAGTCAAGATGACAAGCAAATCTATTCATAAACAACACTGATTGATAAAAGTGTGGGTAACAGCATAGTGCCTCAGTATCATGGACATGGATCAGAAAGCACAAATGACAAACAAAACAGTCTTACTGCAACAGTTATAATTAATTCAGACAATACAGAAAATTTCATCATGGACTGTGGTATTGTGTGTGATAATCTGCATCGAAGACTCAGCCCTGACTGTTTTGTGTAAAGAAACAGTTTAAACGTTTTGGAACCTAATGTTAGTCTTACGCAGATAAAGTGTCAGTGCTCGTACCTTGACAGAATAGCATTTCAAAAACCGATACATGGCATAAGAATCTCAAAATTATAAGCAATATGAAGCTGTTCTGCTGGACATTCTTTTTGGACTATATTGATGAATTTTACACCTGCACTGAGAAAAAAATATGGTTTTAGGAATTAAAATTTTGTACCCGTAGCCTATCAAGACTGTTAATATAGGATAGGGACAGCAATCACATTGGTTGTAGGTACCATCTAAATATTGTTAACATAGATAGTAACTGTAACAGAACTGTTTGTTGTGGTCTTGTCCAGGATTGTATCTGCAACTACAGTTCCTACAGTCGAGCATTCCGTTCCTCCAACAGAACAGATAGTTACTTCCACATAACATCTTCAGCGATATCTGGATTGTTCACACAACAAACAGGACTGTAATAAACTAATATAATATGTTGCTGATACAGATGTTTGGCCCCAGAGATGCCAAACCTCAACAAGGATTCATTTCTGCTCTTCACCCAGCTGTTCAGTTCTAGTCTTTGGCCACACAAGCTCTTCATAATATAGATATTTTAAAAAACAGTTTGGTTTTATTGTTTTTTTTTAAACATGCTTGTCAATAATAATATTCAAGTTTGTTATAAAGTATAAAGTATGGTACATCATACAGCAGTTTGCAAGTACCAAACAACTACACAGTACAATAATTACGATGGTGGATAATGAATGTTTCCCTTATGCGTTGATCAACTGCGACCAAACTCCCACAATGAGAGGTCATGCAGTTTGAGCATTTCTGCTAGTACAAATTACATACTCTCATGCCACTGCAACTTGCTGCATCATACATCAAATGCACATTGGACAATTTCTCGCACATAAACCTCAACATGTTGTACGAGTGTGTTTAATTACGTTATCATGATTTTGTGTAAATGATGTTCAAGCGTAGCCCCCTTGCACTCAAAAATACTATCCAAGCATACCCAAACATTACGCACAGAGCCAGAATCCTTAGCGTCAGCAGGGGAGTTAATCCCCAAAACAGTAATTCAAGGCACGCCCGCAGTTTATTAAGCGCTATAGGTAGCAAAGCCTGAAACGCTCAAACATTTCTAAAGCTTGGAATTTGATGTAAAAAGAATCACAGGGAATGTGTGTGCCAACATGCAATGATGCATCGGCACACTCCCCCTTGTGATTCAACTATCATGAAGTTCCATGGTTAGATCGTCCAGCATTTAGCGCATTAAAGCAACCCAAATGACATAGATTTTACCTAATTTTTAAATGCTTTACCCCACAAATTCCCTGATTTCCATAGCTCTCCCACTATTGTGTTTCATGGTATGTAGTAGAATGGATTGGCGACTTTCTCAGGGGATGGAGCCAAAGGGTAAACGTGGGGGAGATGTCCGATATCGGAGGGGTGACATCAGGGGTGCCACAGGGAAGTGTGATCGGCCCCTTGTTTATCAGGTAAATGACATGGGAATGGGGGTGGGTGGGTGGAAAATAAGGTTGTTTACTGATGATGTGTGTTGTATGCAGAGGTGGATGAGGAGAGCAACTTGCTGGATGACATTGATCAGATACTGTCATGGACTGAGAGGAATAAGATGAAGATCAATGTCCAGAAGACTAAGATAGTAAGATTTACGGGAAAGAGGGTGAAGAGCAGGGGCATTTACAAATGTGAGGGACACGAAATAGAGGAAGTATCAGAATATAAATATCTAGGAGAAGTATTGCAGGGAGATCTAGGGTGGAAAAAGCACGTAGAACGAGTGGTTACGAAGGGCAGAAGAGCTTTGGGAATGCTGTAGAGGGTGCTGAAGGAGGTAAGTAGTGAGGTGAAGGAAAAGGCTTATCGCACAATGGTGCAGCCTATACAGGTTGTCAGATAATTTGTGGATACAGACTGCACCACACTAATTGATGATCAAAACTAGGTAGAAAATACTATTTGGTAAAAATGCATAAGACTCTTCGTTTACGAGAAAAATGACATGAAATGTCCAAAAACCATTGTAGCAAACATGTGGTATTCCAATTAGATAAAGGTGAGGTGATGTGGCAATGCTATAACTAATGGGTTGGTCGTAAGGCATACGGCAAGGGAACAAAGCCAAAGTCAGTAGTGTCAAAGAGGCCATGGAGTTCACATACAGTGAGTACTGGGACATGGCAATGGCCATGGTGCATCCTGCAGCCAAGCTCCATGCATGCTGCATGCATCCAACAAGCAGAAAAGTGCATCATTATGGGCATAGCAAACTTCAAACATCTGTTATAATGTTTCAACGTTTTGTTTGATGCTGTATGCTGTTCTTAACGTGAAATAAAGTAATGTTATCTACTTTAATGTCGTTTTTCTCGTAAACTAAGAGCCATATGCATTTTTACCAAAGAATATTTTCTACTCAGTTTTGATCACAGATTCGTGTGGTGCAGTCTGTATCCGCGAATTACCTGACATTCTGTATTGGAATATACAGAAGTGGAAATGGGATCCGTACGTGTTAGTGGAGGTGCAGGAGTTGGAGAAGGTACAAAGAAGGGCAGCTAGATGGATGAAGGGTAGGTGGAGAAGGAAGGGGCAGGATTATGAGGATGAAGGGAACTTTCAGCAATCAGTGATGAAGGAAATTGGCTGGAGTTAATTGAAGGACAGGAGAAGTGTGGAGAGGCTGGTAGGTTATACAGAGTGGTAAATGGAAAGAAAGGTAACAACAGTGTTAAGAAACAGACTGTATGGAGAACGTAGTGGGGTAGGCAATCTATGCTGATTAGGTCGGTGAGAGAATTGAATCTATTGCGGGAGGAGGTAGTGACAGTAAAAGGTGCTAGGAAATTCAGGAAGGGTCTGAGAAGAAAGTGAGGGGGAGGGGAGGATGAACTTGCCACAGGACAGCCACCTAATAGCAACATTATTATTATTACTACTACTGTGAATATTGTGATGCCTCTATTCAATAAGCATTCAGTGTTATTAGTAATGTCAATTAATACAATTTTTCAAAATTTCTTTTCTTCGGAAAAGCAGCGATTCTTAACAATTACTGTATGTAACGTGTGCACTTGAGTCATGTTCCCATAACACTTGTAAGACTTGCAATACAAAAATAAATACAAAAAATTACACACTAAAAAAAAAATCAGAAGAACCAGAGGTTTTGGCCCCAACCGCTAGATAGCACTGCTCATTTCGTCACAGAAGGTTCCAGTTTCCACTACAAAAGTCACGCTTCTATACTTTCCTCCCTTTTCTATGTCCATTAAGAGTTATAATGAGTCTCAATTTGGCTGTCAAAACATGTTGCAGTGTTATAGTGTGCTTTGACAAACGACTGGATAATGCCCAAAGTGAAGAGATCTGTTTGTGAGGTATAAAATGTTTTATTTTTATTTACTATTCTGAGCATATTTGAAGTGCATCTTCACATTATTTTGTAATGTATAGTGTATTGCCAATTTATTTACATTTGTTTTTAGTGCATATTTTGTAATAGGCCTTTACTCCTATAATATTTTGCACATTTATTTACACTTTTTAGTGCATATTTTCCCATTTTTAAGTGCATAACTACCCTAAGCCTATTTATAACAATCCATTGACATGTTACATCATTTTGAAATAGTCACAGTTACAAATGTATTTCCATCTAGATAGAGTAAATGTACTACTGGAAACAGAATGTGAAGTAATCTTTTCGCTTACTACTGTCAACAATATATACGCGGAAATCAGCAATTTCAATACATGATACCATTATTTTCCAACAAGTGGATGAAAAAGGAAAAACCTTGACAGTCACAGGCCTGTGAGTCTCACATCAAGTACAGGAAAGGCAATGGAGAAGTTTGTAGTACAGTATGTGGTACTGGTTATGAATGAAAAGAACTGGCTGCAGGAGTACCAACATGGTTTTAGGGCAGGTTATTCATGTGAGACACAACTGGATGAACTGCTAGAGGATTTGGTGAAGGCAGTAGATGAGGGGAAGCAGATGGACACATTCTCCATCAATTTCAAGGCCTTTGATAAGGTGCCCCTTGGGATTTTGATGCAAAATGTATACAAGCTACTGGCTGATAAGTGGGTAGTGGATTGGATAGGTGACTTCCTGAGCGAGAGAAAACAGAGGGTGAAAGTGAAGAGTCCTTGTCACATGGTGAGATTACATCTGGAGTCCTGCAAGGTAGTGTGCTGGGCTCATTGTTGTTCACCTTTATAGTTGGGGATAATGATTGGTGGCAAAGTGAGGCTGTTTGTGGACAAATGTGTGGTGAATACAGACGTGGTGGGGATAATTAGAACAATTAGAACAAATAAAGAGTTGGATAGACAGAAATAAAATTAAAAACAAAGATTGTCAGGTTCACTAGGAAGATAGGGAGGTATTAAGACACTTATAAATGACAAGAGAAGGAGATAGGAATAGTTTCAGCGTATAAGTACCTAAGGATGGTGATTCGGAGTGATCTTAAAAGGATAAAGCAAGTACAGAGGGTGATATCAAACGAATAAAGGGCTTTGGGAATGCTGGGATGGGTCCTGTACGGGTTAGTGGGGAGTCTAGGAACCATATTTGGACGAGGAGGTATGGGAATTTAAGAAGCTGCAAAGAAGGGAGGTGGGTTAAAGGTAAATGGAGAAGGTAGAGGTGAGAAGGCAAGGATGAAAGGAATTTTAGGCCATCCTTAATGATGAAGTTGGGGTGGTGCTCCCTAAGGGGCAGGAAAAGAGTGGAGAGTTTAGTCAGGATGTACAAAATGGTGAATGGAGTGGGAGGATAGGGGATGTTAAGTGGACATTTAGTCAAGGGGCTGTAGAGGGGGAGAGGTAGAAACTATAGAAAGTTTTAGAGATTATGAAGGCGGACAGAAAGGGAAAGGCAGTCCAAACTGGCAAGACCTGTGATGGAGTGGAATGTATTGTGGGAGAAGTTGTTGACGTTGAAGGGGGTTGGACGATTTAGCAAGAGACTGAAAAGGGAATGAAGAACTTGCCACGGGGCAATAGCACTTTGTGATGCTTAAAGTCTCTGTTCTTTTCAATTTTTACCACGTGAAGTGTTAAATCTAACTATTATGTGGAATTACCAGCATGCAGTTTAGAATTATTAAAATAGAAGGTTAACGTGTCCTATGCATGTGTTATCACCAATGTATCGCCACAAAGGCATATCCGCTACATACATGAAAAAAGTAATTGATTTTCAGTTTAATGGGCTGAACAAAGTCTTATAATATAATGGAAATTGCAGTGCTTGTGCAGCGTAATGCTGGAGCCTAGCAGTGTAAAATGAAACTAACTTTACGATAGTTTAATCGCACAGAAAGAGAGAGAGTCTGTATATGTGTGTGAGCATGTGCATGTGTGTGTGAGCGCGTTATCCTATATTGGAATAAGGACAAGAACTCACAGGATTAAATTTNTGCCTGTGTGTGAGCATGTGCATGTGAGCGCGTTATCCTATATTGGAATAAGGACAAGAACTCACAGGATTAAATTTGATTAATACACAATTTAGTTACAGTAGTTTATTCTTCTTGTACTTTTTCCAATACACTATTGTCCATTGGCACATCCGCCCCCTGAGATTCACCTATTGTGAAGTTAGATTAAGTCATCTTGCATTCAATATGATTAAGTAACCCTGTAGAAGAACATTTTTAATAAATTTTGTGTGTTTTACCCCATAAGTTCGTCGACCTTCATAGCCCTCCCAACAATAATGTTTCATAGTATGTGCTACAAAAACTGTGATAAGCCCATGAAATTAGTATTCAGTGCGATTAGTAATGCTGATTCATACCATTTTCTGGAAAAGCAACAATTTTTAACCTGATAAGGATTTGAACTTGAATTTATACACTGCAAATATAACAATGTAAGTATATGATTATTATTCTTTGATTTTACAGAAAATCCTCTGTAATTGTAAGGAATAGAAACTTTTCCGAAAACAAAAGAAAAATTCACGCAAAGTGATATTATTTCACTCTACTAATTACACAAAACATTAATTGGTAATTATTAAGTTTAGTGACTTTTCTGAACGAAACGTCCTACACCAAAAAAAGTTGCATGAATGGGTTCTGCAAAGCTTACCTAGTTAATATTCAGGATGGCGTCATGTTAAAATAAGTAGAAAGTATTAAATAAAATAGTTAAAAGTACGAGTAGTTTGCTGCTTTGTTCACGGTGGACACCATGATTTTTGGTGATGTCATGAGTCCTGCCGGCACCATATTGGCTTGTGGATATTGTTACGTCACTGTGAAGCGTTGTTAACGGAAATTTTTGAAACATGTCAGTAGCCATTGTGTCTTTGCCAGGGTGAGTCGTGAGGTCCCAATCCGGCGGATTTAAAACGGAGAAAGCAAGAACGAGTGCGTCTCTGCGTTATATTTGCCTGTTAACGAGTGCTTCAGTGCGTAATATTCAGCTATGAACGAGTGCTTCAGTGTGTTATATTCGCGTATGTGGCGTTTTAGTGGAACATGGTGTTTCGTCGAGTGAGGTAAGGTTGAATTGGCTGTTGACAGAAAAATTGGGTAATTATGCAGTTTAGGGGCTTTTCTGAACGAAACGTCCTAGACCAACAAAAGTAGCATTAATGGGTTCTGCACAGCTTACCTTGTTCATATATATGAGGGGGTCATGTTAAAATAAGTAGAACATTAAAAAAAATTTAACAAAATTGCAAAATGTACAAGCAGTTTGGCTGGTGTGTTTACGTCGGCCGCCATGTTTAATGGCTGCGCATCACTGTTTCCCACGCTACCTACTGGTCGCAGATATTCAGGAGGGCGTAATGTTAAAATAAATAGAACGTGTTAGATAAAATAGTTAATAGTACGAGCGGTCCGCCGGTTTTTTTACGTCGGACGCCTTAATATTTGGTGATTTTCAGCATTGTGCCGTCACATTATTGGCTGTAGGTTGTTGACGTCATCATAACAGTCTTTTATACGTCATCGTCATAGACTTTCAGTTGCCGTTCAGATGCGAAACAGTGTGGTTGTGTTATTGCAGGCACGACTTGTAACATCCGAATCTGACTGATTTAAAAACTGAGTGCTTCTGTGCGTATTTTCGCCTATGAACGTATGCTTCTGTCCATAATATTCGCCTATGTGGCAGGTGTTACTTGTTTCGTCGAGTGTGGTAATGTGTACAACAGTTGAATTGGCAGAGGGCAGAGGAATTGTACTCGCCGCTACCTAGGTGAGTTAATTGATATTCTTCCATGTGTTTTACGAATCCTTTAAATCCCTAACATCCTAGATTTGACTAAATTCGTATATTAGTTTAAAACCCCAAAATCTGAGGTTAGTTTAAAACCCTACCATTCTAGGTTAGATTAACACCCTACAATCCTAGGTTAGTTTAAAACCCAACAATCCTAGGTTAGTTTAAAAATGTAAAATAATGATTCACTCATTGTGGGGTTAGGTTCTGTTAGGTTAGGTGAGCACATATTACAAAATTAGTCTTACGTTAATGCCCCTCGTATATTCGTGTTCTGCATCATTAGTAGAGTAGAAATATACCACTTTTTGGGGGGGGGGGGGTTTTCCCATTAAAGCCCCTAAACTGCATAATTACCAAAAATTGTACCAGTTGCCTACCTAGGTGAGTTAATTGACATTCTTTTGGTGTGTTTTATGGTTCCTTTAAATCCCTAAAATCCTAAATTCGTAGTTTGTTGTAAAACCCTAAAACCTAGGTTAGTGTAAACCCTACAATCCTAGGTTAGTGTAAAACCCTACAATCCTACGTTAGTGTAAAACCGTAAAATTGTAGGTTAGTGTAAAACCCTACAATCCTAGGTTAGTTCAAAAATGTAAAATTGTGATTCACCCATCGTGGGGTTAGGTTCTGTTAGGTTAGGTGGGCACATTTTACGAAATTAGTCATACGTTAATGCCCCTCGTATATTCGTGTTCTGCATCATTAGTAGAGTGGAAATATACCATTTTCCGTGAATTTTTTTTTTTTTTTACAGAAAAGTTACTGAACTTAGTAATTACCCGTGAATTTACTACAGGCATCAACATAACATCAATACGATAGTGGGGAGGGCTATGAAGATCAGGGAATTTTGGGGTAAAATATGTACATTATTGTTCATTTTCTTACGTAAATACGTTAAATGCAAAGGATCTAACCAAACAATACCTACCTTCATAGTATGTAAATACATGGGTACTGTTTGCCAAAACATGATACCGTATATCTTCGTGCTGCAGTTCATAGAACACCTATGAGTTACAAATCGTGAAGTAAGGTTTAATTTGGTTAGGTATGCTACATATCAAATAGCTACACACCCAGAAATATCTAAACCCTTGACGACATACTACAAAATGCAAAACAGTGTCATATACATATACCACACACAATAAAACGTGGCGAAACCATAAATAAGCTCATGTAGGGTTATCCACCCCTATGATTCACCTATTGTGAAGTTAGGTTTAATTTGATTAGGTCTGCTGCATTTTACATGACTGGCAGCAAAATTACATAAGCCCTTCAATTAACACACACATACGCAATACTAGACAGTAAAATTCAATACAATATAATCACTGTCTTTGCGAAAACTCCAAACATATTTTGTTACTCGCCCATTGAATTGGCATTCATACCTTGTAGATGATTAAGCACGAAACGTTAAAGTCTATTCAATTTGTCGNACTGGCAGCAAAATTACATAAGCCCTTCAATTAACACACACATACGCAATACTAGACAGTAAAATTCAATACAATATAATCACTGTCTTTGCGAAAACTCCAAACATATTTCGTTACTCGCCCATTGAATTGGCATTCATACCTTGTAGATGATTAAGCACGAAACGTTAAAGTCTATTCAATTTGTCGAAACTCCATAAACACTCAAATTAAAGGCACAAATATTATATTTTTACATTTCCCATGGGTATAATGGCACAGAAATACTCGTATTTTCGCGCAATTATTTGATTTAACACGTAAAACAGAATTAATTACAATAAAACACGTGTAACAGCACTCGTACAACACAAACCTCCACTCAGTCAAATTCATCACACGTTACACTGAAGGGCCGCAAATTCCCACAATACAACTGTGACGTAAACCAATTTTGATGAGAGTTTCCTATCTCTGTGCAACATTGGTCACCAAATGTATTGTAATGTACCATGGCTATACATGTCAACTGTTTATAAAACACCATCTGTGGACGTATTTTTGTATGATCTACTATATGTATATTTATTCTACAAGTAACACATTATGTTGTACAATTATCTCATGAATATAGAAAAGGTAAGCCTGGAGTAATTCAACAGAATTATATAATGTTCAGACACTGTTTGATTGCTGTTTTTTTACCTGTATAACCTTAGTTCCTCAGCAAAAATATACCCTGTGAATGACGTTTTATACATCAAGGATTGGTTTCAAAAGGTATTCTCACATTTAATACAATTTAGGAACCCAATATAAATATATTGGACGTACAGTTTACATGTTTTACTGCATAAACACTGCAAGCTCCATACCCCTCCTCACTATCACATTTCATGGTATTAACAGCAAATTACATGAAGCCAGAAGCATTCGTATTAAGTGTGATTAGTAATAACCATACATATAATTTGAAGGTATTATTTTGCCGATTTCCGGAAAAATCTCTATTCTTTATAATTGCCCGTTTCATTAAAAGAAAGACATGATTCATTATACCGAATAAGGTAATATCTGTCTGGAATAAAACGTTGTGCGATAGAAAAATTGTGGTGGTCTGATAATTATATTAGGCAAAAAAATTTACACACTACTAAAATTCAAAGCAATATTTGCTGTAAGAATAATTTAAACAAAAACTCAGTTTATCATGAGCACGCATGTGTAAAACCCCACTCCCGCCGTCATAACAGATGTTTACAATTTAATGCTATTTATTTTTAAAAAACGCTCCAAACGCATCAGCCGTTCTCCAGGAGACATTAGATTGCCCCGCGATTATTTACAACCTATACTGACGAATACTCCGATAAACGGAGGCCAACATAAACTGAAATGTCATTACGCTTAACATGGAACTGCAAACATAGGCCTAATTGTCCTAGATCAGTAATACATCACAATATTAAAACATTTTAAAGAATATCGCAACACAAAACCACATGCAACCAGTGCAGCCGGTTACCACAAAAACTTACAATGTGTTTTTCATTTGCGTCGTCTGCTACAAAAATTAGGTGCACCGAAGAGAGAACACGTCATAGTGGCATATTTTTATAAACATAAACCACACCACATACAGTTTAGTGTCGAACAAAAAATTTTCCTGCTAAGACTATCACAATTCCATTGCACGTTAAACTTCCTTACCATATTACAATAGATAGGTCGATATAATAACCATCTCGGATGCAAGAAGGTTTACAGCCATCTTGGAAAACAATTGCAAATGTCCAAATGCTGATGAAATGGCCTGAGTTTGTTTAAACTCTAATCAGGTAAATCAAATATACCTATAATTTTAATATTTTAAACTTAGAAAATCTACATTAAAAACCCTTTAATAACAGGTTATCTACGATAAATTGGAAAATACACTTTTCAACTTGCTAGAATTATAAGTGGTAATTATCCAGAGTAGCGGCTTTTCTGAAATAAGCGTCCTAGACCCACAAAAGTAGCATTAATAGTTTCTGCACAGCTTGCCTTTTTACTATTGCAGACGGCTTAACGTTCAAATAAGTAGAACATACTAAATAAATCGTCAAATGTACGAGCAGTTCGGCGACTTTGTTTGCATCGGTCACCATGTTTAATGGATGCTCATTGCTGTTTGCCACGCTACCTACCGGCTGCGAATATTCAGGAGGGCATAATGTTAAAATAAGTGGAACGTATTAAATAAAATAGTTTATAGTACGAGTGGCCCACCGCTTTGTTTACGTCGGACACCTTAATTTTTGGTGAAGTAATGCATTAGTAAAGTGAACATATATGCATCGTGCCATCACTTTATTGGCTGTGATCTGTATACGTCATCGTCACGGAATTTTACATTGCAGTTGAGAAGGCATTAGTAGCCGTTCAGAAACGAGATAGTGCAGATGTGGTTTTTGCGATCGTGAGTTGTGAAGCCCGATTCCGACCATGCGAAGACTAGTGATTTAAGATTGGAGGGTGCAAGAACGAGTGCTTCTGTGCGTAATATTCGCCTGTGGCGGGTGTTACTTTATGTTTTATAAGATAGTGGTGTTTTGTTGATTGAGGTAAGATGCACATCAATTGAATGGGTCAAGGACAATGGAATTGTACCCGCAGCCTACCTAAGTGAGTTGATTCATAGACTTCTGGTGTTTTTAACTGCTACTTTAAAACCCTAAAATCCTAGATTAGACTAAAAACTTACTGTAGTTTAAAACCCTAAAATCCGAGATTAGACTAAAATCCTAGAATATTTAAAAACCCTAACATAGTTCAAAACCCCAAAATCCGAGGTTACACTAAAATCCTAGCATAGTTTAAAATCCTAAAATCCGAGGTCAGGCTAACATTCAAGAGCAGTTTAAAATCCTAAAATCTTAGGTTAGTTAAAGACCCGACCATCTTAGGATAATTAACACCCTATAATCAAAAGTTAGTTTAAAACACTAAAATTCAAGGTTAGTTTAAAACACTACAATCCAAGGTTAGTTTAAAACCCTAAAATTATAGGTTATTAAAATATATAAAATAGTGATTCACTTGTCGTGGGATTAGGTTCTGTTAGGTTAGGTGGGCACATATTACGAAATTTGTCGGTATATTCATGTTCTGCATAATTAGTAGAGTGGAAATATACCATTTTTCGGGTTTTTTAAATTTTTTTACAGAAAAACTGCTACTCAGGCAGTATTGTGGAGGCTTATTCTAAGTTATTCAATTCGTATAATTTCGAAAAAATATTCGTTAATAATTGAATTTTCGTTTGCTAACGAAAGGAGGTATTCTAAGTGCCTTCAAGTGTTTGTTTGACATCACTATGTTCGAGATCACATTCGAAATGTAAGTGAAGCCCTTCGGGCTGTCGTTAAGCAGTCGTTGCCATCATTAGGAGGTTTATTATGAAAACATGGTGGGTGCGTGGTACAAGATAATGTTGCTTTTAGCTGCGGAAGAGAAGAACCATGAGATATTGGATCATCGATTTGACAGGAGATTGTTGCGTGATCAGAACAATCCATTCGGTATGTCAGACAGGGCGTTAATATCATCAACAGAATTAAAAACAATGGACTATCTGTGGAAGTAAAGGTAAAAAGTACCCAAGTGTTGCTGTTCATAATTAGAGTGTACATGTTTAATATCATTGGGCCGTATGCAGATATCTTCCTTTTATTGTTCTTCAAGGCTTCCTTCCAGAAGGAAGACCACACTCCTTTTCTTAAAGTATTGTGCAGAGATGCGAAAAGGCTTGGTCGGTCCTTTCCTTATCAAAGGAAAGGCTTTTCTCATCCTTTTCGCGAGGAAGGACGATAGTGTACCGAAGATATACGAACATTAGTGACGTCACGGAAACGTCATAGTTAACAGCCAACAGGAAGAAGTGCAATATTATATGAACCACATGCATTATAACAATACATGTGGTAGCATCAGGTGGAAAGATTGAGAGTTTTTCAAATAATGAACGAAGCATTTTATTGTAACCAGACTGCCAAAAAGGAGGCATGGGTCCTAATAGAATACCAATTCAATATGCATCCAGACGTTACCAAGGTAGGGAAGTATTGCATTTTAGTTCATTTGTTTGATACACAGTATCATCTGTAATATAAATATAAACCCTTACAGACAATGGTAAACAGTGCATTGCTTGTACTTACGTGTGTTATGGAAACGTTTCATGTTCTGTTAACCATAATTGTATGAGTCTATATATTAATATGGGAGAATAGCAGCTGTTTGCATATTCATGCCACAGCAAGGTAAGATCAGTAATTTAAAGCGAATGGTTTGCAATAACATCAGAAAGTAAGCAAATTGTAGCTACATTTATAACCGAAATACATGTGAATGTCAAACACAACATCACTGTGTTGGCATAAGCAACCTAAAAATAATAGGTGAATATGTGAAAGTAATTTGACAGGATCATTTGGGTTGTATGTATACAATTAGGCATACTGAAAGAAGTCCGTTTCATCATGTAAGAAACCTTTGATGCATGTCAAATGTTATAATGCATATTGTGCATTACAATGTACATTATTATTATTTGTGTACTATCCAATTGAACACTTACTTGCCACATTTTTGCTAATGCTTGGGCTACACTTGATTTAGCACAGAAAATAGTACTCAGACAAAATAGAATGTGAGTTGACGTGAACCGCACGTTCACGAATCCTTTTGCCCACTGACTGCCGTAGAATGTCCACACCAGACGCACCACACCGACAGGCTTGTGGGCACGAGTACATTATTGTTTATTATTTATTCAGTTTATTTTGTCAGTGTATTTGTTAATAGTGACAGTGTGTAATTAATTAATAATTTGTTTTGTCATCGGAGACAATCTGCCCAGACACAGCCAGAGACATGTGACATTCTACATTTGGCAATGCTGTGGCTGGTGCAATGAAAACATTTAGAATAAGTATTATCATTTTTATTATGTATTTGTGTAAGGGTAATTATGTTTTCTTGTGTTAATTTAGTTCATATCATTTTCCATCCCATAATCATCATGGCGTAAGCTGCTCCTAGGTAGCGGAAGCCGGCGCACATTTCCGGCCAGTATTAGCCAGGACTTGGACGAGCTCGGACGTTACGCTCTCCCCACTCCGCAGAAGCCCTAGCAAGGACATCATCTGTCGAACAGTATCCAGTCGCATCCGGAACATTATAAATCATTGTCATCATCTCTTTCCTGACTTAACTTGCATAGCACCTAGGGGAGAGCGACGTTATTATTTATCGGGAATCAAAAGTACATTTCGAGCTTCACATGATAAGACCACGTGGTCGCTTGTAGTTCCGGGCCATTCAGGCCACGTGTCTTCTGTATAGTTGAGTGTACATAACGGGGTAATAAATACCTTAACAACCAGCACCACTGTTTTTATTGATAATCAAGTAAGGCGTGCGAGGTGGCCCACAACCTCGGCAACATGTGCATGATGGAGTGTTTACCAGAGTCCCTAGGCTGTCGGCCGAACGACCATACATCTCATCAGCTCACCGCAGAGTTGTGGCGCCGGGCACACACATATTACTTCACAACTCTGGAAACATCGCAGATCAAGTTGGCTTTATCGTCGTAGCCAAGCTTGGTCACGTCAGAGTTATAAAACTCGCTATAAACATGATTTAGCGAGTTCCATGTAAGTTTCACTTTGTGATCATTAAAACTGAGTTATGTATTGTTTGTGAGTTGTCTGCCCTCCAAATTATTGTATGTAATAACTGTTTTCAAGAAATGTACATTTTGTTACAATTTGCAGCGTACCACTGCCCAGCTGAAGAAATGCTGGGACAATGAGAAAACCAAGCGGAAGAACACCCTTGCTCTTGCCACAAGACAGTGAATGGCCACGGGGGAGGACCTTTTGTAAAAGATCCTGTTACAGAATCAGAGCTAAAAACAGCTTCGGGCGGTGTGCTGCATTGTGTGGATGATGCGGTAGACTGTATTATAATAGTTTGTACAGAAATAGCTTGTGTAGAAACTATCATGCCACAGTCTAGCGAGGAAGGCTGCATCTCTAATGCCTATTGTGGTGAATTTACTTCTGACAAATCGCTGGTAGTGAGTGCATCAGAAGAGGCCTCTCGGAGCATCATTCCACCAACACCTGTATCTGGTCCGCATACTAGGAAAAGCTCTAGAGGTACACCAACCATAAATGTGGATTTGGAATGTAGGGTTTCAAACCTTGGGCATTCAGACAGACGTGCACGAAAAGTCCTAGCAATGCAACAGGCTGAAAACAGACTTCGAATGAGGGCAAACAAGGCATTGGCAGAGGCTGAAGAAATGTGTCTTGCCAATGAACAAGCAGAGGCAGCTCGGGCAGTGCGATGTGAGACGTGGGCTGTTCGATGTGAATTGCAAGCAGAAAAGTGCAGGGAAAAGCTTCATTTGCAGCAGATGCGACATGCTGAGGAACTGCACGAGCTTCGCAAGAAGGTCCTCACATAAGTAAATGATGACGTATTGTAAAAACAACTTGTGAAGTTGTTATTATTTTACAACATTGTGTGCATACTTGTGACATGGTAATAGGCCTCCTGGGGAACTTTCCATGTAAATTAATGAGTGGCGCATTGCGTGCTGTACCTCCAGATGTTTATCACCAGTGGTAGATCTCTAAGGTGATGTGGAAACTGGCACAGAATGGATAACCACAATCAGGTAAGTGCTTTCTTGTTTCTTTTTGAGCTATTAAATGTGCATGTCAGCAAATTAACTAGCTCCTGGAATTCTAAACACATAATAAACTTTCAACATTTACACTTTATTGCATGTCACATTGCCAATATTGTTATAATAAAAGTAAATGTGTCAAACTGGTGTGACATACCATAAAATGTTACAGTACAAATCATTTATTTTATTTATGTCTTATTCGTCAATATAATACATCTTTACAAGAACATCTCAACAAATAAAGCATTTTAAATACATAATGAATACATCATACACATATGTGTTTAAAATACATAACAACAATACAAACAAAGTNTAAAGCATTTTAAATACATAATGAATACATCATACACATATGTGTTTAAAATACATAACAACAATACAAACAAAGTATAATGCATGTAATATATGAATACCCTACCATTAACTAATATACTACGAATAACATACATTCAGGTGTGTTATATACAATATGCTTCAAAACAATGTCTTATAGTATCCTTTTGTACAATGCAATTTAGGCACTTTAATTGTTTTGAAATATTTCATGAACCTTATTATATAATTTATCCAGAAATAATTTTAATGATAGCCTTTGAAACTATTGATCATAGTTGTTGCTAGAATTTGTCGTGGTATTTTATTATATAACTTTATTTTAGGATAATCTATGTATATGTTTCCAATGAACTGTTTTAGTATCTATATCATGTGAAAATCATAATTTTTTTATGTATGATACATATGAAGATTGAGTGATATTGGCTAATAATTCCACGTATTATGGTATGTGGATGTCAGGCACAGCACATACAGTTATATTTTGATCAAATGTATTATTTACGAATACAGTGTAGTTGTTTACTAATAAATAGTATTTCTAATTTGTAAACTTCATAATTCAACTCAACTACCTGCGAGAAGTACTAGACACCTTATTGCAGATATTACTGATTACCACACAAACTTATTTTAAAATTGCATGTCAGACATGTTGGGAGGTATGTACTGATATGCCCTACAAGTCACTACTGTGGCCACAGACATAATATGACAGATGTTTAAACATAAGAATATGGACTCAAGTGTAATTTACTATTTACATTGTATAGAATATTTGCAAGTAATTGTACTGTCCACATCATTTACTGTGTTCTGATGTGACCAAACTGAACGTTATGTTGTACTAAACAGTATTTTTATGCATCTAATCTAATAGGTACTTGTGCATGGATAACCTTGTGGGTACTTTTTGATTGCATGGCTCAGCTGGTTTGCATTCCTTACATAGTATCATTAAGGGCTGGGTCTGCAACCTATTATATTAGCATGAACAAACTGCAAAAACAATTCACTCCCAGCAAATCATTTTGATGTCAAATGATTTGCGTTTGGGGTCGATACGCCACCTACCACAAGTTCCACTACTTGATACAAAATGAACAAACCATCAAGTAATAATAATAACCAACAAAAAACTGGAATTAGGCTACCGCCCGATTGTGAGCTCTCTCACCTCTCCTCTACCCGACCAAACTCCTCTTACACACCCTTCCTGAACTTCATACACTGTTTCCTATTATGCTACACTAACCGAACAACAAATTTATATACAGATACACAAGCATCTCCAAATATATTGCTAAGCATAATACTTATTAAACAAACATTTGTAACCTGCATGGTATGTTGGCTGCATTAACTTATCACTCATAATATTAGAGTGCCCTCAAATTCCAGGAACAAATTATTATTCTAAAACACAGGGCACTTAAACTCTGCTTGTGGTACTTAATATTAAACATATATTCTAAATTACAGGTTGCTTTACATCTGCTTGTGTTACTAAATATACATCTATTTTATATCAGTTTATATATCTTTACCTTTACAATCCTGCTCGCTGTTGACTGATTGACATGACATAGGTCACCGCAAACATTCTGCAACAAAAAAAAATAACATTTGCAGTACAATTTGATTTAACCTATTCACATCCGACATGTCATAAACACATGCCTCGCTGGCAATGGACATGTTCTATTTGGTATCTGCAATGCTTCATTACATACTAGCTCAAACATGTGGAACTATAATGTACAATTAACCTCATTATGTTAATACCAACTTAACGTACTAGCAGACACACGGAACATGGCATGAAAATAATTTAAATTGTAACTTTGTTAAAAGGCATACACAAAACATAAGATTTATTTTAAACTGCCTGCAAATTTTAAACATGTTAATGATGTTAGAAAATTTTAAGTGGAATTGAAAACATATCTGTTGATGAAAGCATATTATACAGTGATTAATTAAGTGACAAAAACAATGATGGACAATTAATAGTGTGTTTTGTTTTTTGTTCATGTATTTGTATTGTAATGGATCCTGTATTTCCTATTATTCATATTTCAAATTCATATTTTAGTAACTTACACATGCTTGTAGTATTCTGTATATCGGCAACTGATAGATTGCTGTTATTTGTGTATGGTAATTATTAATATCTGACACATTAATGTCATATTTGTCTATCCATGTAATTACATTGTAATGGGTACTGTAATTCATATTCTTCATATTATGATAACTGAGATCTTGTATTCCATATATTGTCAAATGACAGATTGTTATTATTTTTGTATGGACACTATTAACATCTTACAGATTATTGTCCTATTTGCTTATGTATTATATTTCATTAGTGTAGTCTGTATTTTTGACAACTGACAGTTTATTTGCATTCTTGTATTTATATTTGAAAAGTCACACTCCATATGTATTGAGATTTATGTGATGATAATTAAATTAATAAATACCATTTTCCTAACTACGGGATAATTTTGAGGTTAATGCACTCTGTTTTCATTACAAATGCACACGAAAACCAAATAACCCTGTATCCACCTGAAAACTATTACTGCCATAAAATCGCAGGACGATTATAACTTTCAGGACTGGTGGCACTGACAATCCTCTTCTATCCCCGTTATCGGCGGCAACAAGAGGCACAATATGGTCCATTACAGTTTGTTTCGTAAAACGAAAACATTTCACAAACTCTACATCCGAAAAGTATTCGCACGGATTTTGGCCATCGTGTAAATACCTACGAGGATGTGAATTACGTTGATGGTTCTCGACACACTGAAGTAAATCCAATTTATCTTCGTCAAATAAACTCTGCACTTCGTAGTTCATCATAATCATCACCACTATGCAAAACCGTTAGGTATCCACAATTTACACTGAACATAAATGAGATTACCATATTAATTTTTCAGATGTTAAAATACACAGTGAAATAATTCCCACATGGTAATTGCAATAAATGTTCATCATTTACAAGTATCATACGTCACAATAGCTCTTTAATTGAACATTATAACTTATTCAGCAGGTGTTATTTGCAATGGTTAGCCCACCATCTTGCTTAAGGGAGCTAAAAGTACGCATTTGGCAGCCTTATTTCTTACCACTCCCTTTCCTTAAATTAAAGGTCGCCTTCAACAAGCTACGCTAAAGGGAGGTTCTTGCATTGTAATTGAGGCTTCCTTTTTTAATTAAGGACGCCTTCGTGAAAAAGGAAGATCTCTGCATACGGCCCATTAAGTAAGTATGTAAACTACGAAAAAATCTTGTATATTTTTAAGATGCCCTGCCATTATCAAGGTACAATAAGCAGTTAGAATTTGTTTTGTTGCTGGCTATATTGGAAGACTACCTGTTGACATCAATTCCATTTTAGGTGGTGGTTTTATACAGGTGTGCGTGGTTCTCCCGCAAACAAGGAAATGATTATATAGGTTAGGAGGGCCCTAAGATTAAGACCACACCCATGTACATTTAGGAAAATATTGCAATTGACAGGATCTTGTAAAAATGTTGATTTTTTTTCCCGAAATATTTTTCTGTTAGTTGAATAAACTTAACTTTATAATATGAGATAATGAAATTCAAGTGAGACTTACCAATAAGCGTGTAAGAACAGAGAAGACCTACCTTTACTTTTTAATAGAAAAGAATAAGATTTGAAATGATTCCCGAAACAAAATAGTGATGAGTACAAGTCCAAAATATTGACAAACTTCCCCCCCCTATAAATCATTGTCAAAAAATAGACATTTACATGTAGGTATTAACATTACCTGAGCGGTCGGGGATAGTAATGCGGATGTCGTCCTGCGACTATGTTAAGTAAAATCTGAATATTAAACAATTATTCCTATTTCGTGCTCACCCAGTGAGCACGAAGTCACAGTTCTCAGCAACGTTAGCCGAACGACCATGTGTCTGTATCCCCTGACACATACTGTATAGCTGGGGTATTCAGGCTCCCCAGCACGTCTTAATATTACATTTTTACCTTATAAAAGAAGGATGCCTCCTTGAGGCATCAATGATTCCGTGGATAGGGCAAGGACCCGGAATACAACACTCAAATGAGAACTCACAAGTTTCGGTTACCTCAAGTAAATTGTATTGCTGAATAGTGTACACAGTTACATGTATACAATGCAAATCAAAGTAGACCTGACTCACAAGGCCTACCGGCGAAAACTTACAATAGTAATTAAACTTCCAGGGTCGGTAAATTGAGCTGATGGAAGGGTACTGCGAACATGGGGAAGACTGTTGGTAAACTAAATAAATGTTCCAGTACATTATGTTAACCTATTGCAGTTAAGTGTTCAGAACAAAGTATGAGAGTCCCCCACGATGCGACGCACCCATGGAATCAGATTGCCAGAGTTGGCATGGGCGAGCGGCGTCATTGCCGAGAGCTCACTCCACTCTGCGATGTAATTTAATTAACTTACCTCATTGACATAGAACTTGAAACATGTACATATAAACCACTGAAACATTCTGAGCGAGTTTTCTTAATCATGTAAAGAGTTAAGAGTTTTTAATTAAGCAATAATTTTAATTTTAAAAAAAACATGATTATGTGGTGCCTTGCAGAGCACATGGGAAATTTAGGTATGTTAAGTTTTGGGGGACCTCTACGACCGAAACGGCCAGGTTGAATGAAAGACTCATTATTTCCCACGTCACTAATTGGCTTGATTAGACACACAATTGCACTTGGAAAAAAATATAAAATACTTCAAGTACCCTAGTCTTGCTACTCTACACCTCATTAAATATGCATGTGGTGTGCATTTATTTTGCGATTTCTTCGCAATATCCTAAGGGCGAGTTTCACGAACATTTGCCAGTGCGGGATAAATTCTAAGGCTATTTACTACACATTCTAACACTTGATTCCAATCCTAATTACACAGATCTCTCTAGGGACACCACAGGCTCTCGGTTCGATCTCTCGGTATTGGGTTATGACACCCATTGCCAAGTGAACGATGCGGACACACATCGGGACCCGCGATGTCCGAGTTCTGTGGGCCGCACTGGTGCAGCGACTGTGGGCCGATGACGTGATGGCAGTGGCTGTGTCAGACCACGCAGGAGTAGTCCACATCAGTATTTTACTTATGTATCTAAGTTGGTAATAAAATTTTAATATGCTGACGTGAACCGCACGTTCACGAGTCCTTTTGCCTACTGACTGCCGCAGTGTGCCCACACCAGACGCACCACACCGACAGGCTTGTGGGCACGAGTGCATTAGTGTTTAGTATTTATTCAGTATTGATGTATACCATAATTATCGTGTGTCAAAACAGTCATCACATACATAGCCAGCCAGGGACATGTGACATTTTCAAGTTGGCAATGCAGTGGCTGCTACGAGTCAATACTTATATTTAATATTAATATAATGGTGTTTTATTATGTAAGTACAAGGGTAATTGTGTTTTATTGTGTAAATTGTGTTTAATTATGTTTATATAAGGTATATCATGTTTACATCTCATTAGCATTTTAAGTCGCATTTGTTTCATCTCTCCACCGCCAGGTGTCGGCCGTGCTTAGGTGGCGCGAGCCGATGCATTGCGCAGTCTAGTAGGCAACATCACTTCGGCGCGAGCGGACGTGGTAAGTCTCTCGTTTCACAAGAACCTCGGTACCAGCCTCTCAGGCTGCAACCTCACTCAGCAATCGCATCATCATATCATTCACGAAGCAACTAGTATTTTTATGTTACATCTCACTGAGGAGAGAGCAGCGTCACGCGCCTTAAGTAATTAAAATCCAGCAGTGTGTTTATATGACTACGCGGTCACCATGTGTTTGATCAAAGTGTTCAATAAAATAATTATATACATATAAAACTTGAGTGCGTTATTAATTCAGGCGTGCGCAGCGGCCATACAGCTCGCAATTTCATAATATCTGACGGTGTGTTACCAGAGAACCCCTGGGCCGTCGGCCGAACGACCCAAAAATCTCATCAGCTCACCGCGGAGCTGTGGCGCCGGGCAAATCCATAACCATTTCATTCCAACTCTGGTAACCGACCACGTCAATGCTTTTAATATTTTACATCGTTTTTTAAGGTTTTGAATGCTCTAAGATTTTTTGCTTGTGGGAGCTGACAGTTGATAGTTGGGCAGAGGTTTTTTACTTGTATGAGCCAGTTTTCGGTGAGCAGATGCATAAGACAAGTCAGTGCTGCCATAAATTACTTTTTAATGTGAATATGGATTAAGTTCCCATCATCTCATGCAATAATGAGGGCAAAGCAAAAGTAAGCATGATGTTTGTCGAGCTCTCATTATGCAATATAAATTGGCAAAATAATTATTAAGCTACAAAACATAGATGGTATACCTATTATAATAATTTGCATTATTTGTTAGGTTCATGGATGTACACAACTTCCCTGGAGTTATAGGTGTTCTTAACTGCACGCACGTGGCAATAGTTAAACCAGCAGCAAACAATCAATTAATGCCTGAAAATCTGAAGGTTAATAGAAAAGGATACCATTCTCTGAATGTACACATTGTAAGTTCAAGCAGTAAACTCCATTAACAAAAATATTTTATACTTAATGCTTCAATTACAAGTTATCAATTTAATTACGATGTGTCCTGTTTGTTATAGATCTGCAGTGCTAACTTGGAAATTGTAAGTGTGAATGCACGATATGGAGATGCAACATACAATGCCTTTGTGTGGCGAAATTCACAAGCTAGGCAGATAATGGATACCATATACATTTAAGATGGGCCATCATAATGGATTTTGGGTAAACTTCAGTGGAAAATGTGTAGCTGTGCAATTATCCTGGCAGTAAATAGCATGAGAACTTTTGAAAAAGTATATGGTGATTCAAAATCATGTTTATTTTGTGTTTTGGTTTCATGTTAAAAATTAAATTAATATACAAATTATATTATATAGAGTTACATTTGTGAAGGATGTGCAATTTTTATTTTGTTATTTTTGGAGTTTCTGGCTTTCATTTGCAACCATGGTTACTAACACTTATTTTAAATGCACCTCCTGGGAACCCTGAAAGCAACTACACAGAAACTTTAAAAACAACAAGACGTTATATTGAGAGGTGCAATGGAGTGCTGAAGGCAAGATTTAGGTGTCTGAGAAAAGATAGAATCCTACACATACATTATTCAGAAGTAATGGCAACTATTCTTTATCTCCCGAAAATGATCCAACACAGGAAATGTACTATGTACAGTTGAAAGTGTAAGATAAGTACGTTTTAAAGGTGACACCACATGGGGTATGGTTAAACGAATGTCCAGCAAGGATCAACTACAGACATGGCTGCTTGAAATCACAGTTTAATTGATTTATTCTCGTACACTTTGTATACACTAATTTGAGCATGTATGTATCATACACATATGGGCTGTTTAACATCCTTCAAAGTAGTTTCCGATGTTGTCCTCGGTTCGTTGCCAGCGATAAGGCAGATGGGAAATAACATCAACTGCATGAGATCCGTCCACATGGGCTACCTCTCGAAATGCTGTGCGATATCTTGCTTGTTGGCAAAGTTTTCACCATGCAATGGCTTCTGCATTTTGGGAATAAGATCGTAATTAAACATACTAAGATCGGGGGAATAAAGAGGGAGTGGCAACACCTCCCATCACCAATGCCATAAACAATGTGTAATGCTACCTGCTGTATGAGATTTAGTATTGTCTTGTAAGACTATACCATTGCCCAACTGTTAAGGACATTTCCCTCGAACTACACAACGAAGATGGTACTGCAGAAATGACAAGTAGTACTGTGCATTTACAGTACAGCCCTCACGAACTGGATGACACACTAAAACACATCGATTGCCATATGAAAAAATGAATATCAGCTTTGTGGGGGATGGGTTATGTACTAATTTGTGTCTCTGTGGTGATCCATGATAACACCATTCAGTGGACTGTTGCTTCAATTCGGGTTCGTATGCTCGTGCCCATATTTCATTAATTGCATTGATGTGGTTCGGCATGCCATTACCTTCACGATGAAAACATTCCAGATAAATATGACATGTCTCATATCGGTCCACTTCTCTACCTCATTTAAGTGATGTGGCACCTACTTGGTGCAAATATTCCATACGTTTAAGTCCTGCCATATAATTTGGCGCAGTGACGATTCAGTTATACCTTTATGCAGGGGCTAATTCCATATTAGTCCAGCTAGTGTCGTCCATTAGGCACTGATAGACCACAGCCACTCGTACATCATGGTCAGCTGATACAGCATGTCCACTGCGAGGTAGTTCTGCTGTTGACTCTCTTCCCTGCTTGAAGGCCTCTACCCACCTTGCCACAGTACTATAGGGTAAAGAGCAATTACCCATTGATTCCTGTGGTTCTGCATGACAGCCATATGCATTGCGGCTGTGGCATACATCTATCTTGGTTTACACACGCTGTTCGAATTTTGTTATATCCATTTCGCACTGCTGTCATCCGACAACTGACATAGGGAACGTGCTCACAGTCGGACAGGTGCACTCAAATCTCATCTGATAGCAACAGCAGTTCGACGTGGGGTAGCACGCATTGATGAGCCGTGGACAACCTAGGAGACTACTTTGAAAGATTTAAACAGCTTGTACATGTACGATACATAAATGTTCAAATGAGTATATAAACAGAATGTACAAGAATAAATCAATTAAACTGTGATTTCAAGCAGCTATGTTTGTCTGTTCCTTGCTGGAAATTCCTGCATCCATACCCATGTGGTGTCACCTTTAAAACGATATTGTCGTACACTTTCAACTGTACATAGTACATTCCCTTTGTTGGGACATTTTCGGGAGATAAACAATAGTTGCTATATTAATATGTATATATAATCATATGGCAAAAACCTGCTGACAATAAACAGCATACATGGTAAATATGTAATTGTTAGTAACATCTGCATAGTGTGCTACACTTCAGATTAAGTAAAAGAAAAGTCAGCGACATTTCCTTCCTTCTAACATTCTTCGGAAAACTGAAGAGAAACATTCGGCAGTCGAACTCTAGATGTCGAATAGTAATTGTTTTGTTTATACTTAGCAGAATGATACAGTATTGGCATCCGAAAGTAGAACATTAGCAGGGCTTCACTTCCTTAATAATTTAAAACAATGGTTCCTTAAAGTTATAAATAAAAGTTTTCGAAATGGGGAAATTTGAAGAAGAATTTAAAGAGGTCGTACATACAGTGCCTCTGGATTTTAATATAGGAAACCAAGAGGAAAAGCATATTTGGCTGTATATTCACTAATACATTAAATAGTAGTTAATTTATGATAATTATTATTAAAGAACAATAAATAATACTGTAATACATGTTCATTTCATTTTGTTAGCTATCACTAACTATGCATTTGCAACATTATTTACAGCATCAGCAATGCTCTGGCTCACCCTACATAACATCTCTGTAGAACTGTCCAGACTTCCTACAGCATTTGTAATTTTGTTTCTAGTTTCAGAATTTTTTCTTTCTGGCTTTAGAAACTCTTCTCTGACTTTCTGAAATGCATTAGACTGTGAAAAATGGTTCATTATTCGTTTCTTCCTTGCCTTTAACTTCGTTTTACAGTTAAGGTTTGGAGTACTTGTGGATGATGTTGCAAACATTTATGGCCAACATTCTATTTTTATAATTCTTGGTCCAAAGACCAACACAGGTTCTTCAGGTATGTGTATATCGCCCCTTTGTGATACAGGTTCTGGTGAAGATGGTAGGCTAGTAAATCCTGCTTCCTCTTCTTGAAGCCCCATTGCTGCCTTTCACGGAATGAGAGTCATGAGTTTTTCTTCCATTGAAGAAAGCGCCTCCTTATTTGGGCCTCCATCAGTGCCACTTTGTTGCAGCCTTATTCGTGCAGCNACGGAATGAGAGTCATGAGTTTTTCTTCCATTGAAGAAAGCGCCTCCTTATTTGGGCCTCCATCAGTGCCACTTTGTTGCAGCCTTATTCGTGCAGCTTTTGCTTTCACTAGACTCCTCCAGTCTGCCCATGTCTGCAACAGTAATTAACCATTTATTACTAAACATGCTACTTTGACTGAACACCACTTAACAAAAACTATTAACATGAAATAAAACAAGCTTTGATCTGTTTATACACGAATGCATGGCAATTAAGACCACGTCTACAGCAAATTTGCAGGTTGCTAGAAAATATACCTCATTAATTATTACCTTATTTTATTTCTCCTGATTAGGGGCATGGTATTCACTGTAAGTGTTAATGCACATTTCACTTTCTTCCCTATTGCAGTTACTAATTTGCTAGGTTGTAATCTATGTAAACACTGCTACCTGCCATTACTATCAGGGATTCTATACAAATAATATTCTACTAAGTTGTCAGTATTTTACTATGTTTTTCTTTATTAAATTTAACAACAATATGCTTTGTTTATAGTCATGAGGAAACTATTAACTGGTCTGCAACACAGTCTGTTTTCAGCAGTACTGGGTGGAATTATGTGACATTTATACTCCTTTTTATAAAGGTGAACATTACACTAACCTGGCTTATGCAACTAACTTTTCCTTTTCAACTAACCCATAGTGAATAGGTAAATAGCCATAATTTTATCTCGTACCGGTAATTATTAAGAATGATGGGTTTTTTTTAAGGAAAACANGTGAATAGGTAAATAGCCATAATTTTATCTCGTACCGGTAATTATTAAGAATGATGGGTTTTTTTTAAGGAAAACATTCGAGGGCTATGAAAACTATATTTTGTTTTACTGATCCTGCTTTCGCAAGGCTTATCTTGTTGAAATTCAGACTGGCTTTGTAATATGTCCCATGGAAATAGTACAAAAAAATATACATAATACAAGGTATTCAAGGTCTTTATTTTTTATATAGCAACAGGGTATATTCATTGTATTACGACGTAGTGACATTAAGAACAGCCAATCAAATGTCCTTAACAATTTATAAGCAGAAATTGGCTATTGGTTCAGCCATTTGAATACTTTCGATAAAATTTGTAGTTCTTTGCTATTTTTGCTGTGAAGTAGTGTATCTATATATTGTACAGAAATACGAATGTTTGTGAAGAATTATCTACTAGGAGTAACATCACTGATATTCGGTGAATCAGTTTAATGGGCAGTTCATAGCTATATGTTAACTTGGGAATTGTATTCAGTGTAGTGGATTCTACTGTCTCATAATGTGTTTTAGTGTGGAAATTGACGTGCTTGCATACTGCCAGCATCTAACCATATAAAGTGTAGAAGAACTAGCCTAATAAAACCTAATGTCACAATAGGTAATCAGTGTGTGTGTGCGCACACGCATGGGCCGATGTTAGAATAAGGACTCGCTGAATTAAAACTTATTCAGACAATTTAATTGCCATAATGCATTCCTGTTAGTCCTTATTGTACTTTTTCATATATGCGATAGTGTGTCAGCACACCCACCCTTTGTTTTTTTACCTATCGTATAGTTACGTTAAATTGGCTTAACGCCTCTTGGATTTAATGGAGTTAAGCAACCAGAATGATGTATTTTATATAAAATTATGTGTGTTTTACCCTACAATTTCCATTATCTTTATAGCCCTCCCCACTATCATGCACCACAGTAAATATTGAGAGTATTGCCATGCCCTAAGGAAATTTGTATTAAGTATGATTCGTAATGTAAAATTACCATTTCCTGTTTTTTTTTCTTTCGAAAAAGTTGAAATTCTTAACTTTTTTTTTAAAAAGGAAACTATTTTAACTTATAAAACTACAAAGAAAGTTTTTACATTTGGTGATACAAATTTAACTAATGAATTGTTGTTGTAACAAATCTCATCAAGATAAAAATATTCGAGTAAATATGCCCCCTGCTAATTGCTTATCTTGTGGATTAGGCCCATCCTGCAATGCAAGGATAAGTAAGAAAACGAACTCGGAAATGCAAGCGGAAGAAGCGGACAACTTGGGATGAATTTTAACCATTCTACAATACGACGAAACCTACAGTCTTGCAACTTAAGAAATCAAAAATACTCAGCTTTTGCAAATTACCGACATAGGTTTCATAATTTACACATCTCATTTTTTTTATTTTACAGGGATTAACAATACATAAATACTTCTGTCAAACCATGTGCACTTATTTATTAAAACAAAATTGATAATCGCTATGGAAAATCAAATAACTTGTATACCACAATAACCACGAAAAAGAATATTAAGAAACCAAATATGCAATTCCGAATTAATGGCTATACAGATTCACGGTCATAGAAAAGTTGGGAGATTCCCAGCTTTCTTACGTGTAGCCGTATGTTATCCGCATCAGCATGCATGCCATTGTAGGTTTAAACATAGTGTGATACGGGTCCGCTTCCCCGAGCCGTTTCTGTGTATGTGTCATTGTAGAACTCGCCTTTAAAAATAAATGTATTTACATTGCATACTGCGAGTATAAAATTCGAAGAAAATAATGTACGAAGTAAACAGTTTTCATCTTTTAAAGGTAACTTCTCTGAATAACCCTAACCTATCTCCATTTACAGTTAGGTTACTCATAATTTTTCAGTGGGCCTACAATAAATAACAACACATATTTGTTATCTAAACAACATAAGTAAATGGTTTTATTTTTTTTTACATTGCATGTAGTGTTCCTTTACTATTTCTACTGCTATTTGTTAAGGATAGTCATTAAACACATGGTACTTTTTTAATCGACCTTATAAATGATCGAACCCATATCAATAATGTTGCATAGGTAAGTATAAAGAATAGTGACATTTCCGAAAATCAGTCAAATAATACCTGCAAATGTTACACATGGACATTACTAATCACACCTAATACGAATTTTATTGGGGCTTAACGTAAATTGCAGTTTTTGCCATGAAATGTGGTGGTGAGTAAGGCTACTAATATAGGGGTGTATATGCATTAAAACACGTAAAATTTATGTCAAATACATTTATTTCGGGCCGCAGAATCATGTTTCATTCGAGAACACCTCTGGAAATTAAAAATATTTGACAAAACGTTCGTCACAAGGTATGTTTTTGCGGGGGACTAGGGTTATACAGGTATAAACGATGGTGCTCAAGCAGTGTCAGAATATCATTTAATTATATTGAAGTTTTCAGGGCTTACCTTGTCTATATTCACGAGAGGATTGTACTACACACCATATTACTAGTAGAATAAATAAAGACGTTTATATATGGTGTTTATAATCAGTTGACATGTATTGCCATGATACATTTCAATACATTTGGTGACCAATGATGCACAGAGACAGGAAGCAAATGTTCATCGATTTTGGTTTAAATTAAAGTTGGATGCTGAGTATGTGGGAATGTGCGCCAATTCAGAGGACAGTGTGAATTTGATTGTGCAGAAGTTTGTGATTTACGAGTGCTGTTATACGTGTTTTATTGCAATTCAATTCGTCTAATGTGTTAAATAATATTATTGTGTGAATATACGAGTGTTTATGTGCCATTATGTCCATGAGAAATAATTAAATTATAATAATTGTGCGGAAATTTGAATGTCTATGGATTTTCGACAAATTGAATAGGCGTTAATGTAGTGTGCTTAATCAACTAGGAGGTGTGATTGCCACTTATAGGGTGAGTAACGTAATACATATAGAGTTTTAACATGGAAAGTGTATGTAATGTACTGAATTGTACTGTGTAGTATTGGATATAAGATTGGTAATTGAAGAGCTTAAGTACTTTTGCTGCCAGTCATGTAAAATGCAGCAGACCTAACCAAATTAAACCTATTTTCATGATAGTTGAATTACAGGGGAAGATGACCCAATGCGAGCTTACTAATATGGTTTTCGTAACAAATTATCTCGTGTCTAAACACATCTCCCCCTGTATTCATTTATTGTAAAGTTAGGTTAAGTTAAGATAGGTCTTCTTGCATTGAACATGGTTAAGGAACCTAAATTACATGTCATTTATATATGCTTTACATGTTGTACCCCATAATTTCCCTGTTCTTCATAGCCCTCCCCATTATCATATTTGTGTTTTGTATTTATAATATGTAGGTGCCTTTAGTAAATTAGGTTTCTGTGTAATTAGTAGAGTTGAATTATACAATTTTCTAGGAATTTTATCTTTTGCTTTCAGAAAAGTCACTATTATTTATAATTTCCAATCATAGACCTAGGTGAAATGTGGCATTGTTGCAGATATATTTTTTGTTTATTTGCACAAACATGCTGTGTAACCTAAATCCAGTCAATTGGCTAGGGGTATGGCTTTTGTCCACATTGCTTTATATTATTGGCACTGTTTTCATGAATACATAACCGAGAGGACAATTATTTGTTTCAATTTGTGAACTATATAATCAACTGCATATGCAGACTGTCTTGAGGTTATGTTACAATAATGTGTAATCAGCACTTAAATGGCAAGAGGCTTAACACAAGTTCATATGAAATACAACACATTCATGTAAAAATAAGTACTTATTTTCATCCATTTGTCCCGGGTTTTCTGCGGTCCTAATCTATCAGCATTTAGCAGTTTTGTTAGTTCTTCCCACGATTAAACTTTGGAATTACTTGTGAATTTTGTAGTTAGTTTTCCTTTCAGAATGGTTGGATTATCAACCATAGAGTCCAGCATTATTTTCTGCTGTCATTCAGTGATCCGACCACGACATTTGTTGTCCATGTTGTCCATCATTCAGTAACATGTGCAGCTTTATTACTAAACGAAATAATGCCATATGGCCAAACACGATGCATAAAACAAAGGACTTTTGACTAAATGTAATTTTTTCCTTGCGCAAACTATTTATTTAAAATTAAGTTTTAAAATTGTTTAAATGCAAGAAATATATTTTTAAAGCTTAATAATTATTATTGACATTTTCAAGTAAAAGTAGTCATAACTAAATAAAAAACTTTCATAATTCTGTTAAAGGTCTCGTTCGTAAAATTGCCATCTTGCTTTAATATTGAGGAGGTAGTAGACCGGTAGAAGAAACTTAATGAAAACTCGAGCATTGCCGTAGGTTTGGGTGATTGTAACAAAATATGACTTAGAATACGAATTTTTCTTTCACGAATATTTTTATCATTTCAAGAGTTTTCGAAACCTAACGAATACGAAAAATTAACGAATAACTTATAATAAGCCCCTTGATCATTGTAAGATACACTAAAGCATGGGGATCTGGACAGCAGGTCTGCCAGTTGGTACTCTCTACCTGGCAAATGTTCTATATTTAATCGTACACTTGAAGCAGTATTGACCAGCAGGTCAGCTTGCTTCAGATCCTCATGTATAGTACAACCTTTGACATATTTCGGGGTGGTCACAGGGTCTTACAGATAAAAGTTAAATGTCCGGAGGGCGCCAGATTACAAGTTAAGTGAATCAGCTCGGGTTGGTATGAGACTCTTGAGGTGAGCGCTGTCGAAAAGCCCAGGCTAAAGAACACTGTGCTCCATGTCTTAATTAGGTCACGCAAGGTCACTGACATAGTCGAGACTAGTTAAACACCTGAACAAATGCTCACCTACCAGACTGGAGTGTTGTAGCTGCCCAGCATGCTGTTTCAATGCACTAACATATAACACTTCAAAAACATACAATACACTTACATGATATATAATGCCGGAGGGGCTTCAGTCTACTCCAGAAAGTTGGTGAACTCGGGGGGTGCATGAAGAAAGAGAAAATGTTCTGGTATATTTAAGTCTATGGAAGATAAATGGTTGGCTTGCCAAATTTGCTGCAACCTCGAACCGTATGATGTGTCCTGCCCTGATGCCTGCTCTCGCTAGACTGAGGAGAGGTTGGTGAGGCGGTGGTAATATGGCTGCACCGCCTGTCAAAAACCTAATTCCCTTGAATAAAAATGAAATTAATGATATGAGAATACATAATACTGTTGAAGATATTACATTTACATTATGGCAAATATTGTTGACATTCATGTTAAACCTTATGATTAAAAAAATGTGACAACGAATTTTATGAGAAATTGAGCATATTTCAAATATAGCCTTTTCACTGTCTGAAAAGAAATCATATGCACAAAACCCCTTTACTTGATAAACAATTGACACTGCATTAATGAAAATGTTATTTTAATTAATATTTAAATCATGTGAAATGTTATAAATAATTTTATTGTGGTTCAGTTTGGATTTGGTGTCCCACTGCTAGCATCAAGACATATTTATTTAATTAACTATTCATAGCACTAGCTAAAGACAAGGCTCCCAGCTGGAATGTCCGTTTAATGATAGATAAACAATCTACTAGTTTGATTTTCAAAATGCTATTTTGTTTTTTATATTCTACAACCACATGGATGTTGCTTCACTCATGCACTGCAGTGGTGGAATACTGGGAAAATGCTACATTCCTTTGCTGGCACATAATAATTAATGTAGCTAATTAAAACATAGTGGTTAGGCCACTTAATTGTTTCTCAGAAGTTACACCATGTGGCCCAGTTAGTCTCTAAACTGAATTGATATGTCTGTCTTGGGTGCGAAGCCTTCGGGCCTGCTGCGCAAGACTGGTGTTTGGCAATGATAGTTCCTACCTGAGCCATAAGATGTTGGGTGAGGTTCAATAAGAACTCTGGGAAAGCAGTGGATGGTCCTCTCTTTCGCCCTTCGGAAGCCCATTCTCCCCCATGAGCAGAAGGTGTCTACCTCTGCTGGCAGTATGTTGGTCCACGCTGGAGCATGGCCACAGCTGTCAGTGTTGGTTGGAAGCATCGGGACACCAACATTGCGGTATCTTGGCAGCTCGTAGATGATGCTGGTGTGGCACTGTGCTGTGCTGTGGATGGTGCCGATTGCTCTGCAGCTGGTAAAGTAGATGCTGGCACGTCCTTGCCATAGCCGTTGCTGTTCTACTGTGCCCTGTCTGCTGATGGTGATGTAGAACAAGCCACTTTTCTCCCCACCCCCTGCCACCGGGCCTGTAGCAGGTGTGTAGATGCTGGACATAGGTGCAGATAGTAGGTGGTGTGGTGTAGCTGTGATACTGGTTGATGGCAGCTAGGGTGCTGCAGTGACCGGTGAGTCACCCCAGACCTCCTCGATGGCACACATCGCTTCCCTACCATGCATCGGGATGCTGGGAGAGGGGGCAGTCACCAGAGGACTTGGTGATGTCTGCTGAATGTTGAAGGGTGGCTGTAACACAGCGCTGGCTGGCGGCAGAGGTGCTGTAGGTGAATTCCGTTAGCTGGCTTCAATCACTGTCACAGATCCTTTGCTGGGAAGCTGGGTGACGAGCATATGTGTAGTTGATGGATGTGGTGTTAGAGTTGGTTTCGGCATTCGTGGCATACCGGTGCTAATGGGGTGTACTGCACTAAAAGGCGGTAACGAAAACAAAGGCCGCAGTTCCTCACATCTTCTATTTATTTTGCCGCTCCTCTCTTGATAGTAAGTATGCTGGTCATCAATGTGTCAAAATGCAGTAGTGATTCTGGTGCTGGTGGTCGAAGAAATTCTGCCAGAATAACTAGGGCATGATCTTTATCTCCCCTATTGGGAGTCTGGATACAGAGTGTCGGGTGAGTGACTGGCATGTCCTGTGTCACTGCTAGTTGTGTGTCCTGCCTATACAGTCTCGTACATGTAGGCCCTTCTTCCTCGGAACCTGCTCGATCCCTGTCAGACGGCTGTGCTCTATGCATCGAAGCAGAGACCTCAGTCGTTCCGTTGATATGGTTAAGCTGTTGTGTAGGGGAAGGAGAAGGTGGTACATCGTCCACTCTGTCGCCTGTCACTCTGATGTCATTGCGATGTAGCTTCATGACATGCTTGCTGCTGAGTTGGACAAAGTAGGTGCTTTTCCCAGCCTGGCAGTGATAGGATAAGAGGCACTCTATTTCACGGCTAGGCTGGCACAAACTTTCTTACTACCTATGGATTGCAGGTGCTCGCGAACGTATACATATTCGCCCAGTTGGAGTTCCCTTGGTTGGCAACAATGTGCGAATATACCATTGTTTTTCGTGTACCTGTTGGAGCATTTCATAGAGCTGTACCTGTCAGTTCATGGTATTTTCTGTATTTTTCAGCAGACAAGCTAAACCTCCAGGTCGAGAAAAAATGCAGCCCTGCAGGTTTTCGTCTAGCATTTTCCGTGTAGCTGCATTTATGTGTGTGCGCAGGCAGAAAAAGGCAGCTGGTAGGTGTTGTGGCCAGGTTGTGTGGACCTTTACCACACACATTCTGAGCTGTATTTGTACATCTTAATTTTTTCGTTCATTGGGGTTCGTCCTTCGATGGTAGTGTGCCATTATATGGTGCTCGGATTTCCATCTTTCGCTTAAGTTCCATCATCGGTGTTCTGTAAACTGTGTGCCATTGTAGGTATGGAGCACACTGGTAAAACTCCCCCGAGGGAAGAACTCTGTTTGCAGGACATAAGTAATGTTGTTCGTGCACACACTGCTGACAGTATAGGACTCTGTTCAATGCGAGGAGATCGTCATAACTACTACTATAAAGTACTTGCCCTGTGCACTGCATGGGTAGGGTCCCATGAGATCAAGTGCCATGGTTTCAAATGGTTCTGTTGGTAAGCATGGATGTTGTTGTAATTTTGTGCTATTTGGGTGGCAGGCCTTTAATGTGATGCAAATCCTTTACTGTTTCACGCAGCAACATTTATCACAGGTTATACCATGCCAGTGATATTTTCTGTAAATATTGCATTGTGTTTGTTTGATGCCCGGAGGACGGTAAACTGGTTATCGTGCGCATAAGAGAGTACTGCTTGATGGGAAATGACTGCGACAAATGTCTTACATTCACTGTTGTTACATGGCAGAAATACTTCTAGGCCATTGTCTACAACTCACATGTTTTTTTAGAAAATGTTCGCACTCGTGGTGTCATCGTATCACATCTGGAGCTGCGTGTTGTGCCTGCACAATTTGTGCATCCAGCTATTATGCAGTGTTTTTTTTATCTGGTGTTGTATTGATTTTAATTTTATCCAAGTGTGGTGGCGGGCTTTCTGTACTAAACTGTGGGTTGTTGACAGTTGGCAACATGGCATCCCGCTCGTCCGAGTCGTCTCACACACTTCTGTCACTGGTGCAACATATTTGCTACAGAAATAAATAAATTTATTTAAATAAAACAAACATTTTAAAAATGCTGCCTATTGATGGCTGTAAAGCATTTCTTTTAAATTATGGCCCAAATAATGTGATTGTACTCAATTGTTATTTGTCTGGTTTTTTTTTTTGTGTTATGAAAGATGTATATAGTTTTGTTTGGCTGGTTATTGGTAATGATTTTTTTTTCAGAAGGATAAATTAATATTAAAAAAACAATAATGTAAGGGAAGAGATGTACATTTTACTCCATTTAAAAGTTCTAAAAATTACAGCTTGAGTAAAAATATAATTTGTTTTAATTTACTCAATTTAAGATGATCCATTTTAATGGACGATTGGTGACTTGAGAATCCAGGTACAATAATGTTTAAAATTTGCAATAATTTGCTGGAAGTTTAATTACTATTGTAAGTTTTCGCACCATTCTTGGCCTTTTTGTACAGTAACGGGCGCCGGTAGGCCCTGTGAGTCAGGTCTACTTTGATTTGCATTGTATACATGTAACTGTGTACACTATTCAGCAATACAATTTACTTGAGGTAACCGAAACTTGTGAGTTCTCATTTGAGTGTTGTATTCCGGGTCCTTGCCCTATCCACGGAATCATTGACGCCTCAAGGAGGCATCATTCTTTTATAAGGTAAAAATGCAATATTAAGACGTGCTGGGGAGCCTGAATACCCCAGCTATATTTTATGTTTTCCAGTAAATTTGTACAGTGTGTGTCAGGGGATACAGCCACATGGTCGTTCGGCTAACGTTGCTGAGAACTGTGACTTCGTGCTCACCAAGTGAGCACAAAATAGGAATAATTGTATAATATTCAGATTTTACTTAACATAGTCGCATGACAATGTCTGCATTACTATCCACGACCACTCAGGTAACATTAAATGCAATTTCACGTAGTTAAGTTTACATTCACATAGTGCTAGAAACATGTCTTTCCAGGTCCATAAAGCTGTTGACTGTTGCAAAAAATACGTATATATACTTTTGAACTCACTATTCCTAAACGATATCACTATATATAAACAAAAATTGCCCCCAGTCAGGTGATGTCTGTGGGGGCTAAAATTAGGTTGTCATGGATGAAGACCATGGCCCAAGTAGGAAGTCGTTTGCACTTCACTTTGACATAATTAAAAATTACATTAAAAAACATGGTTCACTTGTGGTTTATCCTTTGGGTAAAACGGAAATGATTAGACTCTGCTTTTCGGGGACCACTAACACTCTTGAACACTTTGTTTTACGCAATGGCATTGGCTGTTCGAATGCGTCCTGATCAGCGATACTACAGAGCCTGGTGTCGCCTTCACGCATGCTATGCCCTGATGGCACAGCGTTGAGTTAGAGCACACATTCTGGTGTTGGGATCTGAACAACGAGACTGTTCTGGTGTCGCCTACATGGTAGGATCAAAGTGGGACCATCAGCTGACTCGCATGGTGATGGGCTATGTGGGTCCTTTCCCAATTTCGATCGAGATACTGTTGCTGATGGCCTCATCAGATGTTCTTGCCATCTGCATGGTGCTCGGCCAGGGCTACTGTTGTACTGAGGCGTAGCGAATGGTCGCGGAGACCCGTGAGTTTGCGCTCACCTCAAATGACCCTCCCACCCTACAGGAGACCATTCGTAGACCCCATCATCATCTACTGGGTAGCTAAACCATCAAGTTCAGCATGCTGGAATCGATGGCCAGTCACTGCGTGGGCGCAGTTTGTGGTGCCCCTGTGAGTTTCGCTCTGCTGGTGTTGTGCTGGATGGTACCAGTGGGTTCTGTTGACTGGCTCACTGGTGCCTGGTAGTGCTGTGGGATGTACAATACCGACAGACTACACACAGGGCCTGCGTGACTGGACAAGATCGCTTGGAGCAGCGTGAAGTCGTGTCGCTCTTATTCCCGTTCTCTTAGTCATTGATGCTTCTACTGGTACGTGGGAACCAGTTTAGCTGGCGATTTCGAGGGGTGTTGCAGGAACCCTGCTGAAGTGTTCCCCCTCGGATGCCTGACTGGCCACCCATAGAGTACCTGCTGTGCTGCAGTCGCTGGTCTCCACTGTCGACATGATGGCCGCAGTTAGATCACCCTGTCTTGATGTGCTGCCCCAGATGTCTCCTCGTCTGTACGTGGTTTGGTAAGGTCCATTGGAGTGGACACCATGGTGCAAGGCGCCTCGAAGTAAGGCACCATGATACAGGGAATCGTGATGCTTGCAGATGTTGTATTAGTTTCTACAGGTGTTATTTTGGCCTCTGTGGTGTGTGATGCTGGGCATTGTCGTCACACTACTATCCCTGATGGTGTTTGTACACCGGGGCATCGTGGGGTAGAATAAGTCTCACATTGTGTGGCCAACTGACGATTCTGCCACTTGTTTTGATGGTTTGTGGCATGGTAGTGGTTGTGCTTTGGCGTCTGCGGACTCTGCTTGCGTTTCCTGCCTCACAGCTCGTGTGAGGTTGTCACTGTGTATGCGGATGGTCCATCAGCGATGATGTGGACCAGATATGTGTTGGCTCCTAAAGCCTTCATGACTATATTTGGACCACTCCACACTTGGTACCAAGGCCAGCAAAAATGTTTTGCGCACCGAGGACAGCATATGCTCACTGATGAAGACATTCTGCCCTGGTCGTAATAATTTCTGTGATTATTTAGTGACGGGTACCAACTTGTTGATATAGGCAGCCTGGTGTACATGGGCTGCTGGTTAAACAATCTAGTTTTGTTTGGTTAGCCATGCGAGACTCAAAATTACATCATCATGTAGGTCGTTGATTACGAGTGCTACCATGTTTGTCTCGGGGTCGCATATGTGTACTGTGATGTTGGCTTCTCCCATGGTTTCCCGCTATTGTTAGTTGTGGCCATGTGAATGTCTTCTGTGTGATGCTGCAGGCCTCTCACATCAACGAACCCTGGCCTAACAAAGTTGTGGGATGTGGTCGTGTCAATAAGGGCATAGCACTACACTCTGTTGACATACACTGAAATGCGTATTAACTTGTTTGGTGAAGGTTGTTGACCTGCGAGGAGCTGCTGTAGTAGGGCCTATTGAGGGGTCAGAGTCGGGATCAGCTCGTCAAGACTAGGGGAGGCGAGTTCCGTTCGATCTACTCCTTCTGCTCGACTTCTGGTGGCGGTGAACTCTTCTTCTCATACATTGCCTTTCCCCTATTCGTTCCAAGACATTCACTATGCCAGTGGTACTGCTCACGTTGACAACTTTTGCATGGGTAGGATGGCTTCTTCGTTTTGTCCCAAAACTGTTTGCCATTGTTGGCTACCATGACTATAATTGGTTTTGGTGGTGGTTGTGATATGATGTACGGGGTTTCCATTCCGACTCGTGCCATTGTTATCACCCCTGCTGTCACTGGTTTCGTTTCCCAGAATCTGCTGGTTATTTTGTGCCATGTACTATTCTCGGGGTTCTGGCTTTCATGCTTGGTATTTTCGTATGCATAAACTCCTCGAACGGCCCATGAATGAGTGGTGCTAATGCGCTGCAGTATTCAGGTATGACGGCTACTAACTCCATTTCTACTGTCACTGTCATACTTGTGTGGTGGTGTTGTACCATGTATATGTTCCTTTTAGCAAATGCTGTTAGCGTTTCATAGGGCGATTTTTTGTCATGTGCTATTAAAGGGGAGAAAGTACCAAGATATTGGCACGGGAATGCAGATTAAAATGTGGTCCATTTCATCCCATAGTGGTTAAACGATCGCCACTATTTTTGTGTGGTTCCACACAGCAGGCCCCAAATTAAGTGGGTCACTCTTCCTCATAAACACCAAAATGGTGGATCTGGATTGTACCATCCTCGAGGAAGGCCTGGGAGTCCTCTGTCGGTAAGCCCACAACATCGATAATGATGGAAACCATGCTGGTGTGTTATTTGCAGTTTGAGTGCTGTTATACTTCTGTATGTTTATCCTATTCTGTAATTGCTTGGGTTGGGATGGGTATGGCATAGATTGTGCAAGCATTGCAGTGAAAGCAGTGTCAGGGCATGCATTCTGTATGGCAGTTTGTGTTGCAATACACTACACACAATGTGTTGTCCATGCATGGAATTCGTATGATTGTTCTACGTCTGCTATTCACTCTTCTATGGGACCCCACCTTTGGTAAGCCTGATGCCCACAAAGCCCGCACTTCACTACAACGTTCCCGGCACCGTAGCATACTGGCTGTTGAAAGTGTGTTGATGGTAATTGATTACCACTGAGTAAGTCAGTATAGTCTAGTGTCGCTTCTGACGGACTGTCAAACACCACACACCCACAAACTGGCCTTTGCGAGTCCTTGTGCGTTTCTGTGGTGCAATGCAATGGGGGTGGTATGACTGGTTACAGTGTAAACAAGTTATTATGTTCTGTCCCTTTCCATCGCACATACAAAATTGGTGCACCGTTCGCACGGTCGTAATTGTATTTGTTTAGGTTTTGTTTGTTCTTCTATATTGTTCTCTTGTTTTCACTGACATGGATTTCCAATTATGGGATTCGCAAAACAAGGTGTTTAGATTGGGTGTATNTATTGTTCTCTTGTTTTCACTGACATGGATTTCCAATTATGGGATTCGCAAAACAAGGTGTTTAGATTGGGTGTATGCAGGTCCAACAAAGCTTCACCGGTATTTCTACAGACGTTTGCAGTATTGTGTTTCATGTTACTTAATTTGAATCATTAATAAAGGTGTGTGACCTTCGATTACTATTTGTGCATGTACAGTGAAAAGTATTGGCATTAATCGTAAAAAAAAAGTATATCGTTGTTGTGATCGCGACCAAGCACACACCGCTTTTTACACAGGACTACTGGTTTTCCTACCGTAGTGTGCATAGCTATATTTTCCCTTTTGTGTGTTCTCATGAGTTGAGCATAGGAGATGCTGCTTGGTATTTACAGTTTGCGTAGCTAAGGCTCACACTGGATCCGTGGAACTCTTTGCCTGCGGCAGTCTGCCCTATCGATCCGTGATCAGGTAGGACCAGTTAGAATATGAGGATACTGGTGGGAGACGGTCCAGCTCACTCGCCTTCATGTATCCTCGTCGCTGCTAGGATCCCTTGTTCTCCAGTGGTGCGTGAGGTCACTGGGTTGGTGTGATGGTGTGACAGAAAATGGCAGCTTAGTTCAGGAATGTAGGGTGTTATTGGTCATGGCAGTTGTTGAACGCATGCCCCTCCACTATATTGAAATTTTACGTAAATGGTTGCCAAAATGTTTTGAACACTCTTTTAACATGTTAAAAATTATGTTGTGACACTCCAATAGTGCCTGGTGGGCTCTTGAATTCTAAACTTGATGTGTAAATTTTTATATAAAAATTTACATAAATGCCAAAAATGTTACAAAGTTACAGAAACTGTTTGAGAACATTTGGCACAATTTGATTTGAGATCAGTTATGTTGTCTGCACTGTTACCCTCTTGACAGTTTGTTTTGTAAGCACTCGGTGTGCTAGTTTTGGCACAATTTTACAAAGTAAATGTAATGCCATTTTTTGGCTATTTGCACACACATAACCCCTGAAGGGAATTTCAAGACATATTCAGATGGCGTTACATTGGTACACTTGACATTTTGATGTTTATAAACAGTTCCAACCCTTATAAGTTGGTTATAAAATGATGTTATTTGTTTGCAGTGTTAATGACACGTAGCTTGATGCATGGGTGCCGGAAGCAGGGTGCAAAGGGGTGCACTTGCACCCCCGCCCCCCTGTCAGGAAAGAAAATACATAGAAAAAATTTCATTTTTAAAATTAAGTTACTGTTTGAATAAAAAACTGAAGGCGTCTAAGTTGCTGTCCAAATTTGTTCATCACCTTGTACATAAATTCAGTATCCTCCTCTACTCTTTTCCTGTGAACACTGAGCATGCACAGGCCGCTTAGCCTCGCGTCTCCCATTGTTGAGCGATTCCACGTCTTGACACGTCGTAACGTGCTAAATGTACGTTTAATGTTACATGTTGTTGCTGGAATAGTTNTGAGCGATTCCACGTCTTGACACGTCGTAACGTGCTAAATGTACGTTTAATGTTACATGTTGTTGCTGGAATAGTTCTACCAATTTTGATTGCCTCACATACCTCTGGGTAAAATGGAGTGGCTTGAGCAATTACATCTGTGTATTCAACAACAGATTCATTAAAAACCACATTATTTGCTTCATTTGTCTTCATCATCTCGTACCATGTGGTAGCCTCGGCAATAAAATTATGTAGAAGACCTCCGTAGAGGTTCTGTATATCTTCTGCTATCGCTAAAAATGCTGATTTGTCTAATTTTCTCATATTTTCTGGGTGAAGCTGCATAAGCGAAAATGCTTTCTTGTGTGTTGAAGAAAATCGATTTTTTAGTGAAGAAATAATATAATCAAAGTATGGGATAAATATAGATATTCTGAAAAATTCTTCCACATTTTCAGATGGTTGATTTGATCTGTAAGTCTGTTNATAGATATTCTGAAAAATTCTTCCACATTTTCAGATGGTTGATTTGATCTGTAAGTCTGTTTTGCCACTACTCGATGACGCTTAAATTCAACATCCAGTTTTTCGCAAATTTTTTGAGTTTTCTCGAAAATGATCGCGAACTCCATACAGGCATTATTATGGTGTGAGATTAATGCACATCAATTAATTTATTTACGTTATCGTGTATTGCCTTTATATTCATATTTACCCATGTGCAATCGTACACGGGTTCAAGTTTGGCAGAATAGGCAGCAATTACTAAAAGTGTCACAATGTATTTTGGAGTACTTGCTGTCATGTAGAGTGGATACACTTTGGTTTTCGTTGTAGAGTTCGGCGCGTCCTGCGAAAGATCTTCTAAAAATTGTACAATATTCAGAAAGTTTTCAGAAAATTTTCTGATACTTTTGTAATTTCCTGTCCAACGAGTTTCACAAAACNTTGTACAATATTCAGAAAGTTTTCAGAAAATTTTCTGATACTTTTGTAATTTCCTGTCCAACGAGTTTCACAAAATAGAGGCATATTTGGAATTTTATTCCGCCGCAATGTGCTCTCTCTAAAAAAATTTAAAATGTCCTTTGTAGTCCCAGCAGTATTTCTTACTTCACTGACAGTATTCAGGTCATTAATGACAAGATTCAATACATGGCTTGCACAGTGTAAAAATAGGGCTGAAGGATATTTATCATTAATAATTTTCTTAACACCACCTATGTGACCTGCCATTGCAGCACACCCATTGTATCCTTGGCCAACAAGTTTATTTAAATCAATATTACAAATTTTGCAGGAAGAGAATAATAGTTTCCGAAATGGCTTTTGCGTTCAATTCTTGTACCAATACATTTCCGAGGAATTCTTCACAAATTATTGGTTTTTTATCATCTTTACCATAACGTAGAAAGCGAACACCAATCGATAATTGCTCTGTGCTACTAATATCAGCAGTCTCACCAGCCAAAACCCAAAAGGCCGAAGCATGTTTCACCTCCTCAATTATTTTGCTTTTCAGAACATCGGAACAAATTTCAATCAATTCGTTTTGAATTTGATGCGATATGTATAAGGAATTTTTTGCTCCTGATTCTAAATGATTCTTCAAAATCTCGTCTCTCGAGTCAACTCGAAAATGTAGCAGGTCTGTAAAATCAGAACCCTCGTCCACTTCCCCACGAAGTGTAAGGTCATGTCGCCCTCAAAATAAAATTGTTGATACGATAGAAGATCGAAGTTTTAAACGATTTTCTTCAACTTCTTTGTGATATATCGTATTTAAAGATTCATGAACACTTAGTCCCCTTCTATCCATGATCTTTTCAAATGTATTTGACGAAGCCAGTGCGTCACAATGCCACTTACTTGTCGCTGTTACTGTGCAACTTCATGAAAGTTTTGATATTTGAGGCAAGGAGAAAATATAAAATGTCCTTGTAGACCGCGCTGCACTGGAGGCCGAAATAAAACACATATCCTACACAGAGGTCCCTTTGCTATAGCTGAGTAGGCTAACCACGGATATGTTGTAAGCCGTTCATGTCAGAAAGCTCGTTTAGCATCAAGTTTAACGCCATTTTAAAATTGGAAGTTTTACTAGGCNTTGATATTTGAGGCAAGGAGAAAATATAAAATGTCCTTGTAGACCGCGCTGCACTGGAGGCCGAAATAAAACACATCCTACACAGAGGTCCCTTTGCTATAGCTGAGTAGGCTAACCACGGATATGTTGTAAGCCGTTCATGTCAGAAAGCTCGTTTAGCATCAAGTTTAACGCCATTTTAAAATTGGAAGTTTTACTAGTCCTCGAAGGATGTCTCAGTTATTTCAAACGTAGATCATCATTGACTTGATAACCGGGGTCCAGAGGCACTACGAACCCTAGTTTTGCCTTCATGTGAGCTACGACCTGATGGTGCAGTGCTGAGTGTGAGCGCACATGACGAATGGTTGGGATCCGAAAAAGAAACTGTCCCGGTGTCACCCACATGGTCGGAAAAAAGTGGGACCCCCAGCTGACTAGCGTGCTACTGGGCGAAACGGGTGCTATCTAAAATACCATCGAGATATAGTTGCTGATGGACTCACCCGATATTCTTGTCGTCAGCATGGTTTTCGGGCGGGGCTGATGCACTGTGATGCAGAGAAAGGTCGCAGAGACCTGTGAGTTTGGGCTTACATCTGCATAGTTTATAAGTAAATATTCGTATTATATACATAGTATCTATGTAAATAATAATAATAATCATCATCATAATATGAGTTTGTGGATGTAAAGCCCCTGCAACAATGTCAAATTTTCACTTTCAACTGTATTATACATTAAAATTTTAGACAAAATACAGTCATTAAATTTTTCCTTCCAACAAATTTATGAATTTTTTACACTGTAAATTAAATTTACTAAGAGAATTTTATTTGAATTATTATTTAAAAGTGATATTCATAGTGATATATTGCTTTTGTTTTTCCATGCACTCAATTAAAGGAAAAAATATAAGATTTTTTTTTATTTCCACTTTTTTGCAAAAGTCAAATTTTTTTTATCAGATATGTTTTTTGCACAGAGAAATGTGATGCCTTTGAGTTAGTAATATTATGTGCAATATTTACTACAAATAGCCTTCATGCCCAGACAGCTTCTACATAAATTAATTATCTTCATAACATATGTCGCCTCTACGAATTGTTCATTATTTAACATTTCTTGACTTACATTATGCAGTGCACGATTCTGATTGGCTAAGACCGTCAAACCTCAAAGAAATTTTATACACACTGAAGCGCCAAAAAAAACTGGTACAGGCATGCGTATTAAAAAATAACACAGGCATGGAACCAATCAGAGTAACACGGTGGTGTTATAGTCGGCTCACGAGAGATGGGACATAGCATCTCCGAGGTAGCGATAACTTTTCGATGTTCTCGTACAACCTTTTCACGAGTGTACCGTGAATATCGGGAATTCCGTAAAACATCACATCTTTGACATCGCTGCGGCCAGAAAAAGATCGTGAAAGAACAGGTCAAATGATGACTAGCGTGATTCATTAAACGTGACAGACGTGCAACCCTTTCTCAAATTTGCGCAGAATGTATTTGTGGACTTCCTTGCAGAATCATGGTGTGAAGTGTTTCCTGCATACCTTCAGGCATTAGTCGAGTCGAGTCCATGCCACATCGTCTTGCGGCACTTCTGCTTGCTCGGGGGTGCCCTACACAATATATATTACATAGTCTCCTAAATATTTACTGCTATTTTAGAGATTATTGTTGTTTTTTTTATAAACAGTATCCACTTCATAAGATATGCTAATTATTCTTTCTTGTATATCTGAGGTCTGTCTCTTCACCACTTTTATAGTAATTGTGTTTAAATTTTCAACAAATTATATATTTATAGCGTCAATATCTTTTACAGGATCTCCGAGATTACGTATATATTTCAGTTCAAGTCACAATTTCTGTTGCGTGTTCTGGTCAAACAATTACTATAATGTGACCATTTAAACCACTATGACAGAATTTGGAGATACTTATTGTTCGTCAGGAATGATGAAACAGTCGAAACCATATCTGTAACGACCTTTATATATCGTGGGCGATGGCATTATCACAATGAAACCATATTTCTCTCGCTAACAGTAAAATCATATATCCTTTTACTTGGTCAATTTCATATCACTGTTAAAGTGGTCATCATACATATGTTTTATATAAAAATTATCTAACTCGAAAATTATAAGCATGTTTGCATTATCACGTAAATTATGTTTTGGAATTCTAGTATAACCCTGTAAGAGATAAAAAGCAGTCCGCTTTAGAATGTCTACCGAAACTAAAATAATATTGTATTTCACCCTGAGGTTCACTCCATATGTCATCAAATATGAAAATCGTATTCGTTAAAGCATCTTGTGGAGGAACAATACAATTTTTTTTAGAGTATGGGAAATAATTCATTGCGTTAACTGCGGATATCATGATGTTTAAAAGTTTATATTTTTTTTACCTGTTGTAATGTTTTTGAAAATGAATGTACATTTTTAAATCTAAGTCATTTTGGATGTTCTAAAAGCGTCATTATTACACATGTTTTACCACAAGGAGAAAGACCAGAAATAATATATTGTATATTTGATGGTAAAAGCACACTATGTTTTTGAGTTTTTTCAGTTACTAGTTCGTTTTTAGTTATCATTAATGAAAGACTTTCACTTGGTTTTATAATTTTCATATTAGCATTCGTTAATGTACTGTTTTCGTATATACGAACGTATATATATGGATGTAAACAGTCTTAAATAATGTCTCGTGGTAGACACATTAAGAAAGGTAGCGGAGTTTTAAACTCACTTATTTACAATCTAACTTTTTAACTACGTTTGCTTAACAACAAATAATAACTGTGGACCAGGTACCCGTCATGGTAAATGTTTATTACGTTGAAGCCCAAGGAATAAATTCGTTGTATAATTCTTGCAAACAACACTATATAACATAAGCTCAAACCAACTATATCAGTAAACGACACATTGCTGAAACACTTTTAAGCTGGAAAAGTGGAAAATATTAAAAATAATCCTGATACAAAACTTGATGAAAAAAATTGGTTAATAGGTTGTTGGAAAAATTATGCGTACAAAAGTTTAAAGTGGTATGAGGTACCGTACAATGAAATTTCATAAAATATGGAAAGCATGTGATCGGAAACAGGGAGGTCTGATAAAAATGTGAAAAGAGGAGGGTTTTTCCCGCAATAACAGCTCTTGGTTCGTAACTCGGCAGAGGGGGCATTGCATAATCCGAGCCTTTTCAAAACCTAAGAATAACACAAGTGGATAGGGAATGCTAATACACCCCTACAAAACCAGGGAAAGTTCTTTTAAAAAAACGTCAAAAAATATGTCACTTCCACTATGCCCTCTTACAGACAAAGACATTCGTAAGTATGCCAAAATAATTTAAATACCATATTTTCGAGGTGTTTACATGAGAGACGATGCACCACTAAAATCATATTTGCGGGAGTGTATTTCGATTCTAAAGCAAATTCTGGGAATCACTGGGCTTTAATAAGAAAAAAAAATGGGTCTCATTCCACTTACTTTGACCGTTATGGCGACTTACGATCTCCAGTAGAAATTCGTAGTAATTTACAGAACACACACATCAATTACAAATACGCAAACGAACAATGCCCAAATTCATATAACTGTGGACATTTGTGTTGTCGTTTTATAGGTAGAGGATAAAAACATAATCATTCATTAAAAAAATGTTAGTAACGTAAAAATTGTCAATCACAATTATTCTACTCGGAAATTCGTATCAACTGAGCTCAGTTTATTTCCCGTCTTGAACTTTGATGATGAATGGCAAATAAGTTAAGTTGAATTTGTTTCATACAATATCATTCCAAAATTGTTTCAGATAATCAAACTTTCACATTGAAAATCGGTGACTAAAAAACATCACTTTGTTTTTCCAATTGACTCTTATGAGCTTGAAGACTTGGAATCTTTCATAAAGGAATCGGTTCCTGAAAATGTAATGTTTTTGTTATGCAATAATCCGAATACTTTAACAAGTTTAATGCATAGCAATATGCCTTAAGTCACACAATAAACTTTTTACAAAAGGGCTAGGTCAGATGGAGAATCTTGGAAGTAAGTTCACTAAAATGCACACTATTACTCAGGTACAAAATGAATACACCATTTTTCGTGAACTTTGCTTAAGCAAGTGATTTGATAACTAAAACGTATTTAATTAATTATAGGTTTATTGTTACTGCTCTCCATTGTTTTTTTTTATTTTTAAAAAGAACTGTTAGCAGTTATTCACATAAAAACAAAATAAAATTAAAAACGAAATATTTTTTCAAAAATACATAGATTTAGTTTTAGTTACTAGCTGACATTTAGCATTGTTTTTATTTGCGATTTAATTTTTCTTAAGAATTTTATTCTAATTTATTATATGTTATTTCATGTCACTGGTTTCTGGTGTGTGTGATTTTTCGCGCATGCTTAGAAGAACAAGAAGGTAGCGAGTCTCGAGTTTCCTATGTGCGTGGCTGAGGAAAAAAAGTGGGTAATGAAATTATTTCTTGTGGCATAATGTCTCGGGTTGGTGGGCACTTCTGTATATGTTTTTTTTGATAGCGCTAAAAAGTGAACACCTAATTACACTGGTCAACAAAAAAAATATTTTTCTTTCACAAGGACTAAATAAACAAAATGTAGCTATCTTTACCATGCTGAGTTCAAATATGTTCTTAGATTTTTTCCGTATGGCAGGGGTTTTTTTTGTGGCACGTGTTTAAAGTTTTAAAAGAATTAGTACTTACGAAACACTAAATAATAAATATACTCCCAATTTATGCTTACCTAAAAAGTTTTATATGGTAATTTTCGGTCATATTTTGCGTTCGGGATGTCTCTCTTCATGGTCTAGCAGTAGTCTGTCAGCATACTGGGACTCAATTTGCCTTAGTACCTCTTTTCCATAGTAGAAATCTGCTGATGAAAATGATCACCATGTTCATCAGAGATAGCCCCAAGATTTTCAGGGGAAGAAGTCTAGGTGAGAGTTCTAGAGTGAATTTTCGAAGACATGTTGCAGCCCATTCCTTTGTACGACATCATAAGATCATTCACTATTTCACTATAGTTTTCTTCTTTATTATTGGCAAGAAATCCACAACAGATATTTTTTAATGATTTCCATGCTCTTTTTTCGGTGGATGTAACAGTTGCTCAAAATGTTCATCATCCGATATTAGTGATCTTATTTGCGGCCCTATAAATATTTCATCCTTCAATTTTGCATTGCTTATTTTAGGAAATTTAGATTTCAGATACATAAATGCAGCAAAACTTTTATCCATTGCTATTACAAAAAATTTTTAAAGCCCCAGTTTTATATGCAGGGGAGATAAATACACCTTTTCGGGATCCACTAATGGGGCATTTGTTACATTTTTATGCCCAGGAATAAGAGATTCACGTTTAGGCCATTGTTTCGTTATGTAGTGAGACTTCCTATCCCTTCTGTCCCATTCTCACAAAAAACAGCAGACAGGTATTGATGGTAATTAATTTCCATTACGCAGTAGTACAGCCTTCAAACTAACTTTCGATGAGTCTATGAACAATCGTCACTCATCTGGCTGGTGTTGATGTCCAAAAACCTCCATTAATGAAGAATTATTATTACAAAAACTACATGGCCTTTTTTAGAGAAGACTACGATAAATGCATATCCGTGTATCTTTTTGGAGTAGATTCCAACCTTTGAGCCTGGAACTTAAAATCTCATCCGACTGTTTAGACAAATTTAAATCCCGTATAAGATCATTAAGATCTTCTTGAGTTAAAAGGTGAGGTTCTCATGAACTACTGCTTCAAATGTAGGGTCACTTCTCTCCTTTCTTTCGTCTTCAGTATGAGCTGGGTCGGAGTCAGATTTATCACTTAAGGTCATGACATCTGGACACTTTGGTAAAGGATACTCTTCACTATGTGGCACAGGTCTCATTGCAGAAGCCAAATTGGGATACTTAATTGTATATTATGTTTTGTAATTATTTCCTTTAATATTAGTTAAGCAGAAATAACAGTCAGTTAAATTGTACTTCTGTTCTCTCGAAATCATAGGGACTGAAAACGGTGTATGATGGGTAACATTTTTCCATCCAGTGAGAAGCTTAATGCATGATACACAGCATATATTTGGGGCCCAGTCTTTATCGAAATCACAAGCTTTACACCCAAAATAAAGCTCATAGCTTTTTTTTCACAAATGGTGTGAAATTTCGCCTCTGAGACTTGAAGGTCAGTTCACCACACACAAGGCAGAAATTGTTTGGTTTTTTTAAACACTTTCTTGGCATATTGAAACGTTTATACAACCCATAAATCTTACAAATGAAAACAATATACAGCAGAAAACCACTATACGTGTTGCCAGGCTCACTACAATTTAAATACTGGCTACTGGCATTCTGCTTACTAAAACAAAGCAATATTTGATAGGCAGTCGAAATGCGTGGAAAAAGGCAGAAGGCGTCTAGGGGTGTCGCCGAGGTGCCCCAAGTGAGACGCATGGGAAAAGACAGAGGGTGTCTAGCGGTGTCACCGACGAGTCAACATGCGTGAGAAAACGCCGAATCAAGACGCACGGGAAAGCTCCGATTCAGATACAGCTAAATGCCAGCGTTCGTCGCTCAAAGAACCTTTAAGTCCCCGACGCCTAACGTCCACCACGTTAAAATCCGTGAGCATTTTGGTATTTGATCCGCCCTTAAGGCTCCCAACTTGCTGGGTATAGATTCGGACAGTGTGTGTATAATTTTTGCTTAATATAGACTTCTTTATTAAAAGACTGCGATACCAAGTTATTGCTCCCCACCCCCCCTTACAATCACTGTCACAGAGGATAACAGTCATCTTGGTAAGAAAGAGTACAACCCACCTCCAAAGAAATTCGCCTCCGACGAAGTTTTGCTCTTGCGGCCACAGAAAGAAAACGGACAACTTTGCCCGAGGTTTCAACCCTCGGCATTCAAGGCGCCCGTAGTCNGCTCTTGCGGCCACAGAAAGAAAACGGACAACTTTGCCCGAGGTTTCAACCCTCGGCATTCAAGGCGCCCGTAGTGTGCGCCAGAGAGGTAACTCGTACCCTACGACCCGCCCTGTATCTCATAGGGAGCGAGTAGCATCATACAGAAGTATNGCTCTTGCGGCCACAGAAAGAAAACGGACAACTTTGCCCGAGGTTTCAACCCTCGGCATTCAAGGCGCCCGTAGTCTGCGCCAGAGAGGTAACTCGTACCCTACGACCCGCCCTGTATCTCATAGGGAGCGAGTAGCATCATACAGAAGTATNTGCGCCAGAGAGGTAACTCGTACCCTACGACCCGCCCTGTATCTCATAGGGAGCGAGTAGCATCATACAGAAGTATATTACACGAAAATGACTGTCACAAGAAAACTATGCATGATGGAAGAAATTTGATCACATATTTGAATTCAGCATAAAAAACTGGACTGGGGTCGATATTCAGCTTCCTTGTGAAAAAAATCATGTTGACCAGTGTTATTAATGGCATTCATGTTTGGCATATTTGTAGACAACATAGTATTTTTATGGGGTTTGAATGCCACATCGAAATAATAAATATTTCCGAAACTGTGTTTTCAAGAAGCGTGTGAATTTTTCCTGTGAAATAAGAATTACTCGACCGAGAATTACACTTTTAAAACTTCGGTGATAGGAGTGATGAGAGAATAATAGCTTCATGTCGTTTTTGTGTGGCGTGCACCAGTGCTAATAATAACAAATTTACCATATAAGGAAAAAATCAAAATTANCTTCATGTCGTTTTTGTGTGGCGTGCACCAGTGCTAATAATAACAAATTTACCATATAAGGAAAAAATCAAAATTTAAAAAAAAAATTAATTTCTGCCGCTTGCTTAGAAACGTGTTATTTTTATTTAGAGGAAAGTAATAAAATGTATTTATTTCGATTTAACTGCACGATCATGCCAGTTAACAGCATAATCTGTATGTTAAAAGTCAAAGTTTGCCTGTTTGTAAGTTACAAGTTTGTTAACTATACAACTTTTCACCGTTTGACGGAGCTGGAACAACTTTGGCAGGGATGCACTTCAATACTCAACTAAAAATACCATGCAGGCAATAATTGGCTCTGGTTCCCCATTGGCGCCGAAACTCCAAGAAATGAGTCGTGCTAGATATGTCATATTTTTTCAATATAATCGTCAAAATAGTTTCAGTGTAGATAGGTCGTTATTTAATCTTTGCAGTTATAAAAATAAATTATTATATTTTTAAATAGCTAGGCTTGCCCTTACAAAGATTTTAACACAAATTTCGCGAATGGTGAAAATCTTATTTTTTACAACACGTATAGACAGTTCCAAGAGACCAATTATTCGAAAGAAGCATCGCCTATGACAGATCCAGAAAAATTCAATAACAAAGCCTATTTGTGTTTGACATCAGCAAATTAAACGATTATATAAATAATAAGTGTTATTGATTCATTCATTGAAATAACAGCTAACATAAACATTCCATCAAATACTCAAGCTTACACACTTATTATTCACAATAGGCTGGTATCATATAATGTTCGCGATAAGTTAGTTACGATATCAACATAATTGTTTTTCAGTGTATGTTGAAGNATAGGCTGGTATCATATAATGTTCGCGATAAGTTAGTTACGATATCAACATAATTGTTTTTCAGTGTATGTTGAAGTGTGGTGAAATAACCATGTGCTGCAATATTCGAGGCTTTCATGCACGAAAAAGATTTATTATTAAAGAGATGGCTATTGCAAATATTTATGATAAAACCACTGTTTTCACATTCAACAAACCTTTCGACTGGAACAGTCCAAGACGGAAGTATAAGCCATCTAACACCTGGGTTTCAAAAAACTACCATGGATTAGTGTGGGAGGGGTGCTGCATTGGGTATGAACACTTACATTCTATTTGCAACATGTTTTTCAAAGAAAAGGACATTTTCGTTTGTGGAGCAGACCAAAAACGTATTCTAAGATGTATACACTGAGGCGACAAAAGTCATGGGATACCTCCTAATATATTGTCGGACCTCCTTTTGCCCGGTAAAGTGCAGCAACTCGACGTGTCATGGACTCAACAGGCCATTGGAAGTCCCTGGCAGAAATATTGAGCCATGCTGCCTCTATAGATGTCCGTCGTACATCCCACATTGATTCCTGCGGTTATTTCACGCAGTGTTGCTTATCTGTTAACACTGACCATTCTGCGCACACGTCGTTGGTCTCGGTCATTAAGTGCAGGCAGTCGGCCACTGCGTTGTCCATGGTTTGAGGTTATGCCTGAAATTAGGTATTCTCGGCACACTCTTGACACCATGGATCTGGGAATAATGAATTCCCTAACCATTTCCGAAATGGAATGTCCCATGTGTCTAGCTCCAAATACCATTCCGCATTCAAAGTCTGTTAATTCCCGTTGTGCGGCCATAACCATGTCAGAAACCTTATCACATTAATCACTTGACTACAAATGAAAACCCAACCATTGCACTGCCCAATTATAGATTTTGTACGCGAAACTACTGCCATCTGTATTTTTGCATATTGCTATCCCATGACTTTTGTCATCTCAGTGTATAGTTTGGTAAAATAACATATATGCAGAAACAGTATAACTGTTATTATGTTAATTATTACATCATAAATCAACATTAATTTCTGCATATGAATATTCTAAACTGTTAGATAGGTGGTGGGTACTGAATTCCCGAGGAAATGGGGGAGTAGTATGAGAAGGAAATCAAGATGGTGGTTATCCCAACCGAGGAATAAATAATTCGTGGATCGCAGAATTATTTCAGTAGACATCAGCACACAATGGAGAAGTTTAATCCTGAATGTTAGTATGCGAGTGTTCTCGTTGCCCATAGAAAAGTTTTGTTCTGCATTTATGACAAAACACCACTACAAATTCAGTTGTGTAACGGGGAAGAGAATTTGAGTTTTTCAATGATTAATCCGGAATATGCTTACAAAGAAGTTTGTGAATGTAATGGTCGTACATGTGCAGTGTTTAATTTGAGACCAGACACCCTTCTACCATGCTGTTTCAATGAATTAATAATCGATGCTTAATGTGAAGAAATCTGTGAATCTAGAACGCTTGGTCAAATCAAGTAAATGTTATGCCGATATGGTTGTGATATACCATTGGTATGGACAGAAAAATAAAAAAATAAAATTAAACACATTATTATTATTTGGCATGAAAACCATACATCAAATAATCCTTGTGACGTGTGGAAATGTACTGTTACCGATGTGGAGCCGAAATACTTACATTTCAGCAACTAAGAAAAAAAATCCAATATGGCCGAAAAATCAATATGGCCTTTATGCTGTATAGGCAGGAGCTGAAGACGAAGTCAGTCATTTGTATATAAACATGGTAAGCATATTTAACCCAGAGGCAGAGTGTACAAAGAGCTGCAAGTAGGCTATAGGATAGTATATTTTAAATCATACGAGGGTGTGTTGCAAACGCAGGTGTGTAATGATATCGTGCAATGGTGCTTTACATTGAATCGTATCAAGGGATTAGGTTTGGCGAAAAAATAGCATGCAATAAAAGTGATTGTGTTATTTGATACTTGCGACCAGACAGTGACTTGCCTTGCTCATTACAAGACTTAATAATATCGAATTTTAGTTAAGAAATTAGGGAACTACTTGGTAAAGGTAAAATCACACATGAACTAAAACGGCCCGACACCGAAATCACCATCTTCTGGAAGGAAGTGTGTGATGGGGATATTCACACATTAATTTTCCAACAAGGAAATCTCTCATTTCTCTCCAAAATACCAAATACCAATACCATACCAAATACCAAAATACCAAATACCAAATCCTATCACAAAAAAATATATATCTTGTTTAGAACAGTGTCAATTTACATGCTAGCACCAGGCAAGCATTAGGTCATTGTGGTTCGGTTTTATACCTCTCCANGTTTAGAACAGTGTCAATTTACATGCTAGCACCAGGCAAGCATTAGGTCATTGTGGTTCGGTTTTATACCTCTCCACAAACCAGTTAAAATGTGCCCATATGCAGATAAACCCGCTCGCTGTCTGCATTTGATGTGGGAATCCACAGCAAGGATACAGCTAGTGACACAAAAGTTGAATGTTGCTCATGTAGATCATGCAAAACATTGTGGACATCAGCAGTTTGCCCTTCTTTCAAAACTTCTGAAACTTACTGCTGTAAAGTAATATAGCCTTAAAGGAATTTTGTCTGCGCTNGTTTAGAACAGTGTCAATTTACATGCTAGCACCAGGCAAGCATTAGGTCATTGTGGTTCGGTTTTATACCTCTCCGCAAACCAGTTAAAATGTGCCCATATGCAGATAAACCCGCTCGCTGTCTGCATTTGATGTGGGAATCCACAGCAAGGATACAGCTAGTGACACAAAAGTTGAATGTTGCTCATGTAGATCATGCAAAACATTGTGGACATCAGTAGTTTGCCCTTCTTTCAAAACTTCTGAAACTTACTGCTGTAAAGTAATATAGCCTTAAAGGAATTTTGTCTGCGCTAGTGTGTTCAGCAAAGGAAGACTTCCTACAGACACAAACAATTTTTCATCAACGATGTTGTTTGTTACATTTCTGACACCAAATAATTGGCAAGAAGTTGTAAAAAATTGTTTTGCAATGTCTTTATCCTTAAGACTGTGTATTTTAGAGTGACACTTTAAACCCACATTCTTTAGGTCTTCCTTCATTGCACACTGATTAACATGTGTTGGTAGTTGAGTACGAGCAGCAGAGGATTTTTCTCTAAATATGCCTCTGCTAAGTAACAAAAAGATGTTCTCTAGCTCTGATAACGAGTGTAATTTGTAACATAGGATGTACTGTGAGCCCTCAAGTTCCACAATATTCTCAATAAGTGCAGTGCAGTGTTCTACTAAAAAAAATGCATACTGCTTCACAGTGTCGTGGTCGGTGATACTTAAGTTGCTGAAATAGTTTGTAGCACTACTTTCAGCTTCCGTTTGCTGAAAGAATTCAATCAGATCTTCAAGATATTCTACAATGTACTCAACAGAATGAGACCAAGAGTTCCACATGGTCATCACTGGTACTGGGAAGAGGGTGGCTTTATTTTCCCCAAAGATACTTTTACTTCAGGAAAGATACGTATCTGTTTTTTTCTCTTATGAGCATTGAGAAATCCTTGTTTGGCATTTTGAACACATGAATTCAATTGTGGCAGTGCAACACTCCACAAACTAGCTACAATGTTAAGTTTATGTGCCCAGCACTGAACACGAACCATGCTTTTGGAAAATATCACCCTCAAAGAGTCCATACATTTAGTCATGTAGCGTGAAGAGTCACAAACCACTGCTACAACATTTTCATATTTAATTTCATGCTGTGCTACAACAAAAAAATTGCTCGTGAACACTAAGTGCCATTAGCATTCTCCAGTTCTTTTATGCCACCAATAAACACACGTTGTTCACCATTTGTGAAAGAACACATATCGAAACAACAAATACGAAGCATCCCATTCTGTTTGTGGTTTCATCGCACACGATGCAAACTTTATTGTTTTTTAAAGCCTCCTTTAATTGAGTGAAATGATCCTCTTTGATTTTTGGGACATAATTTTCCCTCAGGACATGGACTGTTGTAATATCTCCCGAACCTGAAATAAAAGTTAGAAATTGGGTAGGCCTACTTCTTTGTTTATTTTTAAAACTTATTAATTTCATCTAATTAACACAAACTTGTAAGGAAAATTCAGACAAATTGCTGTATTTTCTGGTTTATATTTGTAATAAATATTTTATAGCAATAAAAAAGGGAACCTAAAAATTTGACATGTAGGCGTTCATTGGAAATGTGATTTCAAAGAACTAAATAAAAATTGTCGGTTTATGACATTTAGAATAAGTTTATTTTATAGTAACCTATGAAGATCGATATTTATTTCATAAAGTGGGAAGACATCTTCTGTGCATCTATGTGCAAATAAATAAACAAAAAATAAAGATAGATGAATACCTGGCATTTACATGCTTACCTGGTATATATTTTCGAAGCCAATTTTTCAAGTTCTCATTGTCTGCCTTTTCAATAGATATGTTGGCTGCGAGCAACATTTTCGTGAAGTCTATTATAAACTCTTGTTTATTTTGTTGCGTTGTCTGACTTCTATCAATTGCATTAACAATGCTCAGTTGTTTTGGGGTGCTATTGTTTTTAAGGTAGAATGTTTTTGTTCATTTGTGCGAATCACCTTGTAAATGTTTTCTGCATGAGTCATTGCATTGCCTTTCAACGTGGCTGTCGCAGTATTTGCACATCATAATTTTGTTTCGTTCAACAAATATGAAGAAACCATCACTTTTAAAATCCTGTTCCCGTTTGTGCAAATAAATAATTTTTGGTCTCAGTATTAAATACATTAACACACATAACAATAACCCACGCCGCCAGTTGTTCATCATAGCCGAAGCTCAGTGCGGGGGTAGAACAGGCCCTTATGAGGGCCCTTGACCACCCAACTGTGGTTTCACGTACGTACGGCAGAGGGTTAGGAAAGGCAAGCCCCTCCGACCTCCGCCAGCCCATATCCATACTGTGCTTACAGCGGTTTCCCGCCTCTGTCACTATTTTCCACCAGTTTACCCCGGTGGACAGGTTTGTAATGTTCTCCAACCACCCCTGCCTGAAGGGGGAGTGGTTGGAAGGCGGGAGTAGCGAACTCCCGCCTGGTTTCTTATTTAAAGTTTAAATAAACTAGTAATTTTGAATATTTCTGGACTTTTAAATAGCCACCAATAAGCCCACGAGTGGACTCAGTGGTGGATATTGATACCTGCCCAATGCTATGGTTTATAAGTAGGTATTGCATCTGCTCTCTGCGTAAGGGTTAGGGTGTAGGAATATGTCGACATATTGTCCCTAGTGCTAATTTCCCAAATCAATACACTTCCTTTGCGAGTTCACATAATCGAGTTTTATTGTTGCTTAACAGGTTAACTGGTACATGAACTCACGAGACAACTCTCCCCTCCCCTCTTCCTATGTAGGCTACATATGGCTTGACGCGACGATTTTGCGTCGTGGGGGGCAAGATTCTTCACAGTTGGTGTAGAACTCTACTTATCTGACTTGCGGCGCTGGTCTTCTCTCAGCCGGCGATCTCGGGACTGCTTCGTCTCTCGGTAGGTAGACTGGAACGTCTAGGTTGCGACACTCTCTCTCGATCGGCGTTGGCATCTCGACGGTCTCTTGAACTCCCGGCTCTCTCCACACTGCTTGCTCGACGATGTCTGACTGACTGATCGATCCTCGCACTGGCTTCGTCCGGCTCCGACCCAGACGCCTCGCTTCAGGTCCCCCGACTGACTGATCCTTTCCTGCCTCTTCCTCGCAGATTTGTAGGCTTGATCGCCATATTCAACTTGCACCACCTTTGCACGTGTCCGGGGCGGCTGCCGCGTCCCCCTGAGTCGTAAAACATGTGGGCGGCACTCCGGCACGCGGGGGTCCGGCATTGTCCCTCGGTTCTGGTCTAGAAGTTTTAGTGCTTCGCACTACACATGCTACTTGGTGGGTCCCCTGGTCGTAAACACGTGTTCGGTGCACTAGCTATCCGCACTTGGGTCCGGTGTCACCCCTCGACTCTGGTATGGAAGTTTATTGTTCCGTTCTGCACGTGAGGGAACTCTTGGGTGGCCTCTTTGGTTCGGGGCACGTGTTGTTCTTATGCCTCCGGATATCGTGTCGTTATTATCCCAGCATGCCCACCAAAAGCTCTCAATGTTTATGGCGGTAGCTAGCCTGGGACAGGCGCCGCCGCTGGTGTGGGCTCCGCGTCCCCGGCAGCGGCGAGATGCAGCTGCACCCGCCTTCCTCCACACATGGTCATTCCGCCGGGCCATCCTGGCACCATTCTTCCATCACGTCCACCAAACCCTTAATCCTTATTGTGGTCGTCTGCCTGCGAGCTTCGCCAGAGCATGTGTTCTGACGAATAAAAATATAGGGACGCAGAATGCGTCAATATAATAATGTTTAAATTGGTAATGTTGATTCTAGAGTCAGAAATTTTTGTTAAATTCGCGAGACATCGTGAGGGCGAGTTCCAGGAGGGAAGGTTTTAATTAAATTATCTGTAGATATTTCCCATACCAGCCACTGAAGGTGACTGGTATTTAAAATGCAATAGGAAAGTGTTTTTCTATAATAATAATCAAATAATTTAAGTTTTGGTTTTAAGACTTACATTTAAGATGTTGTTCAGTAATTTAGTTGTGATTTATTTTACGTTTTTACTTACTTGTATGTGTGAGTAACTCCGACGAGCGACGAATTTGTTACAAAACTTCTTAAAAGTCGGTTATATTCGCGTAATAACGCTGAGGGCGTGCTTTATTCCCTTGAAAAGAGTTATTTTACATTTGTTGCTAAGTATTTTTACTAAGAAAGTATTTAAAATCAGTAAAATCGCTTGAATAGCGAGCAAGTAACAGCCACTTTTGGGTTCACGAGGGGAGAGCTGTGTGATTGGCCTAGAGGTCCCACCAATGGTGGAGTCACTGCCGCCGCTCACAAGATGGCCGGGCTGTTTTTTTTTTAGTCGCGAGACACCTGGTGATTTCTTAAGTTTATTGGGAAAATTAAAAGTTTAATTAGAATGGCGCGAAGTGGGTGGAACGAAGCCTTATAGTATTTGTGAAGTACGACAAAGCTTAGATTTGAATTTTATGACCTTTTGTAGGTTAAGTGATGATTTTAGTAAAAATCGATAAAATTTTAAAAAGTTTCTAATGAAGTTATATGCATTAAGGGAATCTTTAAGAACATTTCACTAATGTTAAAATTATAATTATTAAGCAAAAACCAGAGGTTTTAATTAATATTTAGGTTACTTGGCTGCAGAGTGTAGCCAGTGTTATTTATAATTGTAGGCTGCAATTAGCCAATGTCGGTTTTATTCTCGGATTCGTCACTCGTCAGAGTTTGTGTATTTGTTTTAAGGATACCAGGAGTTTCCGGAACAGATTAAATTGGAAATGTAATTTATTCAACATTCGGAAATGAGCTGAAGGCTTCTAAGAGCAGAAAGGTTTTGTCTTGGGGATTTGAGATGGCTTGGCATTTAGCCATGTAGGGCTGGAAATATGCCAGGATTGCAGCGAAGTTGCACTCGGCCAGGAAACGCATAAGCGATCCCAGGTCCGAAAGTGTTTCCCCCAGCCCTCCTGGAGCATTTTGAGGTGCGGGTTTACGAGGCTGGAAGCCAGGCGGGCACGCGGGTTTTTCCTTAGTGGCTAAGGGTTCAGTTGGTGTTTGTACTGCAGCTGCTGGCCGCTGAAGGCCAATCGATGCCTGCACATACAAATGACTTCTGGGCAGATTTGGTGCATCGGAATTTTTCTGGTATTGTGCCAAGTCTCGAGCCGGCGCTGAAACTGGCTTAGGTTTTAGTTGCATTTTGGCTTTGATCTTGTCTACCTGAATTAGTCTAGTCTGCACAGCTTCCAGAAAATTGGGGCAGAGTTTAGATATAGATTGGTGTGCGCCGTGGTATTTGCAACATATGGGAATGTTCTGAAGGTTAGGGCAGATACCTACGTTGTGTGGGCCGCACATTGTGGGCAGATTGTCTGCATGCTGCAGTAATTGTGGGTATGGCCTAGTGCCATGCAATTACTGCACCTGGAAACGTCTTGTGGTTTTTTCTTATACAGGTGTGGGTGTACCACGGTTAAGTTAAGTCTATTCACTGAAACTAGTGGAGGCAGGTTTTTGTTTTGTGTGGCCAGGACACAGAAATAGTGTTGCGGCTGCAATTTGTATTTTTCGGGGTTGGTAGGATCACTAGGATCTGGGATATTTTTACAAAACTGGGTGATGTTTTACACATCATAGCCGCGGTTGGTAAGTTCTGCTTGTATTTCGAGTACGTCCGTGGTTGACGGGAGATCGAAAACCACTTTCTGAGACTGTTCAGATTTTGGGCAGAAAGTGTAGTAGCTTATGGCTGAGGTTTTTAAAGTGTTCTGCGCCTTTGTGAAAAGTGCGTGGTCGGACGTTACTAGATTAATTTTGTTTCTGCCACGCGGAATGAAGATGGTGAAGCCGGTTTTTGATAATGCACTAATCAGTCGCACCACTGATGTATAGTTTTCAATTCCAGGAACTACGATCCTGTATGTTTGTTTGGTTGGTGATTTGTTGTCTCCGACCTGCGGCTGTGTGCTGGCTGGAGGGGCGACTGAGGGGCTGGATGGTGGCTGGGAAAACCCATCTGGGACTTCCCGCAGCAGGTTGAACCGGTTTGTAACCGGAATTGGTTCTGGCGTCACTGGGGGCGCCGTGCGGAGGCGCTTGTTGTCGCCATGGTTTTCCCTTGTCTTTCGTTGTGCTACGACAGTGTACTGTTCTCCAGTATCTGCGGTTTCCGTTTCCATTCTATTCGTTTCCTTTGGCATCGTAGCATCAAGGAGGTTTTTGTAGTGGAGGAGGTAAGGAGACTGCAGCAGCCGCTTGGTTTTTCATTTTTTCCAGGTATCTTTGGTGTAGGTTAGTAATAAAATTAGGTTCTTTCTCATTTTCATACTCAGAATATTCTATAGCCTCTTCCTTGTTCAGTCTCGTGTCATCCGGAAATCTAATGGTGATTCCGGGAAGTAGTTTTGGTTGGCCAGCAGCGCTCATCGCGCCCCCAGCCTGCTCCAGCCCCGTTGAGTTGTTGGTGTGTGGGGTTGGGGGGAAGGATGTCCGGAAATTCCTGGTGTGTGAGTAGTGTTTAAAAACAGAGTTCCTAAACTTAAAACGGTGAAGTGATCTGTGGCCGCAGTCCCACTAGAGGCTAGGCTCGAGTTGACCAGTTTCCTGGCCGACCACAGATCTCAGGGGTGTGTGCCGCGAAAAGCAAAGCTAAAGCCTAATCGTGTAGCAGGAGAGGCAGTGCCACTCCTTCACGTCCATTGTTGTCGACACTCGAGAGCTTTTACATGTGTACATGCAGTAACCCACGCAAAAACAAATGCTATTAATAATTAAAAGAAAAAAGAAATCGTTAGTGATTTTTATTTATATCTGGAACGAATTTTTATTTTATTTTTACTTTTAAACTATTAATTGAGTGACCTCTAGTGGCGAGGTTTTGAACTAGTAGCAAACTTTGATTTTTTTTAAATATTTTGATGGTTTCCTTGTATTCTTTTTATTCTGATGTCGCAGGGTTTTCCATTGGTTTCTATTGTGTTGGTTTTTATTGTATTCCACCCTGTTAGTTTCTAATGAAATATTATTTAACCAAGGCATTTTAAGGGCAAAATCGGGAAAGCCCTACCAAAAATAATGTAGTTTTAATATTTGGCACAGTCCTTCCTTGGAGTCACCGAAATCATCCGTGACAATTCCTCACCTCTCAGATTGTGGTGTCATACTTCTTTGAAGCAATATGGATTTTAGTACAAAAATAAGTATGTCACAAAAACTAGTATAGCACTACTGTGGCATGGAAAATATTATAATTTTGTCAATATGTAGAGTAAACTGTATTATTTAATCATCATTCCTTGATTAAATAAATTACACAACAAAAATGTCTTCAAAACTCATTTCGAATAAAAAAAAGTGTGTAAAAATTACTACAGCTGTACACAATCATAAATTGCATAAAAACCGTCATCGATGGGTAAAAATAGGCTTGAAAAATGTTTTTGATAATTTTGTAAGCTTTCAAATGGTGTATTTAGGATTTCTGTACGATAACTATTAGCTGAGCAAATCTGCATGAAAGAAAACCACTGCAAAACCATATTACTGAGAATGAATTGGTCTGTCAAATTAAATTAACTACTACTAACGAATGTTTATGTATATATACATAAGCCACCCATTCAATCATTATGTGAACAATTAAATTGCTAAATGTAATATCACACAATATTGGTATACTTGTATGTTAAAGCCTGTAACAATTTAAAAGTCCTCTCCATCGGAGCCATCGTTGACAACATTAGTGCATGTCGCTCCTCGACACTTGGCACATATAAGACTCGTGCTTACTGAGAATTTCTCTTTCATGGGGAACAATTGCAAGTTCAAATCCCTAGTATAAAGTGCCTGCAAAGTTATGTCTGAACACTAAACCATACCAAGTGCCAACATACTATCTTCACAACTACTCGTAAATTATATGGATAAACTTTGGTCATCTCTCAGCGAGAGAAACCGTATAACAAATTTGTGAATTGAATATTACCATTAGGTAAGTATGCTGTGTGAACCAGTCATTCCTCATGGTGAGTTGCTATGGGAGACATAAATTATAATATATCACTACAGCAAATAAACTATTCGAGTTAATTTATATCCTTTGGCAGACAGCACATCAAAGTGTATGTGTGTGGAGTACTTCAAATAGTTTTCCCATTTCAACACAGTGTGTGCCTTGGCTCGGAAAACATTCAAATGTAGGACAGTTTGTGTGTACTTTTTTTTAGGTTGAAACCTACTTATTACTTCTTGTCTCCCGCAGGTGGAATTATAATGGATTTTTATATGTGCAGAAACAGTAGGTNCTTCTTGTCTCCCGCAGGTGGAATTATAATGGATTTTTATATGTGCAGAAACAGTAGGTGACTGCATTATTTCTGCGTGAAGAGTAGTCTACCCTTCCTGCACGCTGCAGGACATTTGCATTATGCGAAATGTGCACATATTTATGCGCAGCAAATGTAGGAGCTTTCTTCCCATTTACCACCACATGAATATACAAGATTCGTCAAGGAAGGAACTTTTTTAATAAGGAGAAGGCAAGAGTTCTGGTCCGGAATTTGGTCTGTCATGGCCGTTGAACAGAACCTCATGCGTTCAATGAAGGTGATGGGTAGTCTTACACAAGTACGTGGCTCTGTTGACAGTGTTCTTATTCAGTGTATACTTTATGGTCCTGGTTGCCTGAAACTTTGTGATACATTGGAGAAGTGAGCGGCATCAGCAACACTTCTTCAGGTATAAAATAGAAGATTATTTTTGCTCCATTGGAATCTGCACACATGCATGCATATGTACTTCCAAGTTATTTTTATCACATCTGCTCTTGCACGGTGTTGGGTAACCATGAAGTCTGAATATGTGCTTGCATAGGAATAGCAGTGATAGAATTTTCGCTGATTTTCGCCTGTACAGCATTTGTAACTGGAGCACGAAAACATACACACATGCTTTCATAAGTACATCCATGCCATTTCCTCACATCTTCATCTGCATGGTGTTAGGTAACCATGAAATCTGCATGTGTGAAAAGAGCAGTGTTATCACTTTCCAGCCACACTCCTCATGTGCAATATCACCAAAAATGAAAGTTTCATACGAAACAGTTCGTAACCATACATAGAGAATGGTCTACCCTCAGAATAGTTCACCACAAAACACCTAAGGAAGCAATGTCAGTTCCATGCAGTCAATTATCTTGGCATGTGTGCTTGCTAAAATAATACACAGCTAGTCTTCGATATTGGCAGGAATAACTGTTGTTGGTCACAAGTGAAATATAGTCCATGTTCCGGTCTCATAAGATCACAAGCAAATGCTTAGGTTCGTACAACCAAGGGGAAATCGCGAAAATCTCCGGTGCTACATGTTTGTACCATCATCACATTCCATGCACATGTGTAGGTTGTGAATATCCCAGTAGCAGAATTCGTCGATTGATGGACCGGACATGGTAACATCATAAATATTGTCAAGGAAAATAAATGCATATTCGCCCGCTGTCTGGCAGCCAAAAAAATGTGGATAGATATTCTACCTACTAAGTTTACACCGAATGAATGACAGGTCAGGCCACAAACATATCTCAGAACTTTTACTCAGACTTGAAGAAAACCTCGAAATCAATAGAGGCGTCCCCCCTTGAATGCAATCCCCCCTCAAACACCAATCTCGGTATTTAAAGAATTTCACTGCCGAGCACGTACAACTGCCAAAACAGATGGACATGAAATAAAGTTAAGAGGACCTTAATTTGAGCCGGCAGACCCATATATAACTTAACTCTGACCCGAAGATTCCAACCTCATTCATTGTAAGCCATGCTTTGTGCAGTGACCAAGCAGCTTGTTCCCATCTAGGTGCACCAGGGCCGATTCCTGATAGAGCACACTAGATTTCAATACACGATAAACATGGAGGATATTGGTCAACAGGCTTCCATTGCGTACTTCACTTTGTCCCACATACACATTTTGTTGCAATTCCGGAAAATATTTCATCAATCGTAGTCTGTAGAACACATGTCATTCTCTATTAATTTCTGTCGCTGGGAGGAAGGGCTCCATCAGCTCTCTGAACCAGAACATGATTTCACTTATCCGAAACAAACACAGAGGAAAAAATTACTAAAATATGCTCCAGTACATGGTGTTAAATTACNCATGATTTCACTTATCCGAAACAAACACAGAGGAAAAAATTACTAAAATATGCTCCAGTACATGGTGTTAAATTAAATCGGATTTCCAACAGGCCACAATCTTATTTATTACATATTAATACACACTATCGAGGGGTGTTAATAAAAATTGTCATTCTATTTAAAGTAATGAAGTTGACCTTTGTATATTCTTTACCCTTCCATGTACCGGTAAATTATCACTATCAAGTTATTAGTGCCTTAGACCGAAGCAACATTTGTCTGAAACATCTTCTTCTACCACTGAAAGNCATGATTTCACTTATCCGAAACAAACACAGAGGAAAAAATTACTAAAATATGCTCCAGTACATGGTGTTAAATTACATCGGATTTCCAACAGGCCACAATCTTATTTATTACATATTAATACACACTATCGAGGGGTGTTAATAAAAATTGTCATTCTATTTAAAGTAATGAAGTTGACCTTTGTATATTCTTTACCCTTCCATGTACCGGTTAATTATCACTATCAAGTTATTAGTGCCTTAGACCGAAGCAACATTTGTCTGAAACATCTTCTTCTACCACTGAAAGNAATTATCACTATCAAGTTATTAGTGCCTTAGACCGAAGCAACATTTGTCTGAAACATCTTCTTCTACCACTGAAAGTGGCAGAGTTATTCAGGTGGTCTGTCTTAGATGCCTTACCCTAAATGTGTGTGTGGCTGTCTGGAGGCGAGGTAGTGGTTGTGTAGTGGTCGGCAGCCAGTGTGCGATGTAGCACTACTGTTGGGTGTGTACCTTGTTGTGCACCCTTTCATGCCGTTCTTGGCAGGTTTCGCTGTCCTCTGGGTCACTGTTACCAACTGCCTGCTGGCAGTTGGCAACACCAGGCAGGGTGTGATTATGACCCAGAAGGACATCAGCAGGTGACTTGCCGGTGACGGAATTGATGTGCCAACAATAGGTGAAGAGAGCAACATGCAGCTGTTCCACCCAGGCTTTGTGCTGCTCCCCCACACAGAAACGTAACTGGGTCTTGTGATTTTGGTTACGACACCCCGTTAATTTTGTGCATTGGATGGTAAATCGCCATATTGAGGTGCTGTACTCCCCAGTGTGAGCACAGTAGACATGGCGTCATTGTCTGTAAATAAGTTCTTCGGGAAACACCATCTGGGGAAAAGTCAATTATCAATATTTTTGCCACACTTGTGTGTGCACTACTGATATGGTAGGCCTCTATCCACCTAGAGAAATTGTGAGTCACTACAACGATAAAATACTTACCACCTTGTGTTCCGGGGTATGACCCCATGAGTTCTAGAGACACTGTCTCGACGGGCTTCGGATGCATGTGCTTGCTGTTGTTGGGTCCTATAAGTTCGCTCTGATTTGAATTGGTTGCACTTGGCACAATTTTGCATGTACATGAACATGTGCTTGGTAAGCCTGGGCCAGAAAATGTATTCATGCACATAACAAATTTTTTGTTCCATCAACAAATCACCTGCCACACTGCTATCGTACATGTGCTTCAACGTCTGCTCCCTTACACCAGGGGGAACAAATAATAGTCACACAATGTGATTGGTTAGCGAACACATCTCTAGTTAACCATCTACAACATATCAAAACTCTATGGCTTGCCTAGAACAACGATCTTGGTGTTTGCAGGTGAGTGCGTACTCACGCAGTGCATGCACAACATCCTGATAAAGCTCACGCACAGTGAGGTTATTGTTGGTTTCACATATCTGATGACGGCATACCTCACTCAGTGGTTCCCACACGGTTGGTGGCAGGATCTCATCCCATTCTGCATCGTACTGCAACACAATGTCATCACATGCCGACCTCGACGGAGCTTCCACAGGCTGGTTCTCGCTGCCCTCCGCATGCTGGAGGAGGCTCGGAGAGATTCTCCTTCTTATTGAGGAGCCGGGCGGTGAGCAGGGCACTGCTCCGGGGGCGTCCCCGAGATGACGTCAGGGGTGTTGGTAGTGCTCCGGCCAGACCACACACTTGGTAAACTGAGTACTAGGATCTCAGGCCTTTTGGTAGGACATTCTCGGTGCGATCTGGTAAATCAGATCGGGGCAACGCTCGTTGCGGCCTGATCAACGGGTCGGAACTATGGATTTGGTCAATTTCGGTAAGGGCTAGTCATGTCTGCGTTGAGAAGGCGTGATCCCTCTTCCCCGTCTTCTGGGAGGCCGGGGTGCGGAATGGCTTTACGGCTAAGAGCACCCTGTTAACAAATAAGAGCATGGCTCCGGCAGTGTATCATACATATATATATATATGACTGGGACATGCTCTTTGACAAAGTCGTAGGCTTACAGTAGCAGTACCTAACAGGTTAACTTACTGGGGGCCTCCAGCATGTTGAGGAGCCCGACCAAGTAGCGGTTAATGGTGCGAAGCACGGAGCGATGGTTTTCCAAGTAAGCACTGTACTTATTGACGAACCACACCAATGCCAAGCACTCATGTTTGTTGATGTACCTCCGCTCTATTGGTCAGAATTTGGCACTGGCGACGTCGATGGCCTCATGCACGCCATTGTCGCCTCACTGGTATAGCACTGCACCGAGCCCTTCCTGGCTGGCACTAGTCTGCAAGTAGAATGGTTTTGTGGGGTCGTACATAGCTAAGTTTGGGCACACTCGGAAATGCACCTAATTTTCTTGAACATGTCGTCATCGGCATTGTCCTAGTGAAACTGTTACAGCATTGACAGCAGATCAGCGAATGGCGCAGTGACGATGGCAAAGTCTTGTATGTACTCCTGGAGCCGGTTAATTAGCCCGAAGAACTTCTGAAGCTGCTTGCATGCACGTGGTGGTGGGTAATCGTCGTTCGACATCAGGTGTTCGGGGTACGGTTGGTTGCTTTCCTCGTCGATGATGTGATCCAGGAAGTCGGTGTTGGTCTTCCCGAGGTAGCATTTGGCACTGGCGCTAGTGAGGCTCTAATTGCCAGTCTCTCAAGTACAAGCGACAGGTGATGTAGATGGTTCTCCCAGCTTGCCGTCCATATCTCCACATCGTGAAGGTAGGCGAGAGTGATCTCATCAACGAGGCCTTCCAGCTCCCACACAATCATGGCCTAAAAAGTGGCTGGGGTGCACTTCCGCTCAAATGGCAAATCACAGAACTGGAAGCACCGGCCATCAGGGGTCGGAAAATCTGCCTTGCCAATGTCTTCAAGCTTGTCTTACTTGCCAATAGCCGCTCTTGAGGTTGAGGAATGACATGACCTTGGCTTGCCCTAGCGAACTGAGGGCATCCCTGATGCTGATATATGGTGGTACATGCTGCATGTCACTTTATTTACCAGTTGAAAGTCCACACAAACCTCCACATGACGTCTTTATTATATGCTAGTATTATGGCAGAGTTTAACATACTGTTTGTCTCAATAACACTGTCACTCACTCAACATTTCGTGAATTTGTTGCTTTATTTTTTTACTTAATGCTGTAAATAGTTGAGAGGTGGGGTGAACATATGTCGCTTTTGCACTAGTGGTATTGCATGTTCGGCTACTGTGGTCCGGCAGAGTGCATTGTGGGCAACAAACAGGTACCGGTGCAAATAAAAAAGTCTTTGGAAATCTGTCTAGTGTTCTGGCAAGATGTTGTTGAACTCCATTAATGAAATGGCCGGCGCTGCATCAGCTGGTCGCCGGTCAAAGGTTGTACTCATTGTGTAGTTTCTTAAGGCCGAAATGAATATGAAGAGCCATAGATTTTAGTATAGTATTTTGCTCTGTATGTCACGAAGGATGGCATCTTCCCTAATGTCCAGTGTAACTATTGCTGTTGTAATAGTCTCAAGGTCTCAAGGATACTAAATGTCACTGTTGCTTGCCCTAGTATGGTACTGGTGTGTTGATTTGTTGCTAAGCGAATTATGTGAGCAGATGGAGTTTTATCTGTTGGGTTTACATAACTGGGTTGCACAAAATTATGTGAATCAGTAGTGTCTATTAATATATGGCAATGTTGATCGTTAATGAACCACAAAATGCGAATTAACTAAAAATAACTGCTACTGACCTGGTTGATAAGGGCTTGTTGTGGTGTCAAGTTAATAGCACTGTCCGAAACTGGGGGTCAGGAACGTTCACCACTTCACCCCTGCTATTCCTTTCCCGAATCAATACATGTGTTACTGTTGGTTATTGCGGATATGTGGGTTATTAGGGAATGCTAACATTGTGCCAGTGGTAATCCTGACCGTCACAGTAACAGCATGGAGTTGGCAGTGGTTGACTTCTGTCCCACTTCACATTTTTATTTCGCAAACTGTCAGTTGCACTGTTGTTTTTGCTTTCACTTGCATTTGTGCTTTTGGCTGTCTGTTGTTTTACCTATAATTTTGTCCCGTTATTGGCAAAATAGTTTGTTTTGACATGTTTGTGTGATTTGTCCTGTCCGCTAACACTGTCCTGATGTTGATCGTAGTTCCATTGTGTAGTACTGGAGTCCCCATTCGCATACAGGCAGTTGTGGGTGGAAATGTCTGATGAGGTGTATTTTCTGGGTGATGAATATTATGAGTTTCTCAGCTGGTTGCAGCTCTTCTAATGTTAACTTGCTTTGTACTTCCAGCTAGTTAAATGCTCCTCCAAAACAGCACTAAAAAGCATGGACGAACTCCTTCCACCATAGAACATATTGACAGATGAACTGCCATCAGGAATAGGCTTATCCAGCGAGTTGTGCTCCAACACAGACAGGCCACTCCTCTTCACATTCTCCATAGCTTTGGAGGCTGGAAGTTCAATCCTCCAGGAATGCTGATGGGTCCTCTGTAGTCATGCCAGCGAAGATGGGCAGCAATTGAAACCTCGAGGTTGTGGTATCACTAATTGGGCCTGATGCAGAATTTTAGGTGGCTGCAGTGGTTAGGCATTGCCGTCCCTTGCTTTGAAGCCATGTGCTCGTAGCTGGCTGAACAAGGGTGTGGTTATGGTACTGCATCACTCGTTTGTTTATACAATTTTCTGTATGTGGGTTGGTAGCACTGGGATCAGCTGTTTTGAAAAGGTAGGCATGGGAAAGTAGGTGGCAAGGCAAGTGGCAGTATGTAGGGGGCAGTTGGATGAAGAGGGAGGGGTGCTAAGGTCAAGGCTGGCTGGCATGGTGTGGAATGAGCGAGACGCATGGTTTTGTTTACATCTGCCATGTCAATGCTGGTTTCTTGTGACAGGTCTATGGTTGTCTGCCGCTACTGTGCATTGCCGACATGTCAACTGGCCATCTCGTACTATCATTTTCTCGTCAAGCTGCAAACATCGCCCATGTGCATGCACTGAACACATTCTGAACTTTGATACGTCCACATTTTCACCCCCTTCGCACATAGGTCGGTGAAACTATGTGGGTTGAGTAGCTGGACCGGTGAACAACTCTTGTAAACAGTAGAAATGTTCAAGTGATTTGAGTAATTATAACCCTCGTGCCACTTAAAGTGTCTCCTGCGAGTTCGACCATGGTTAGACACACTGCATGGAATTTCTGTGTACACAAACTACATTGCAGGGTAAGGACATGTTGCCATGCACACATTAGGTATGCACATGCTGTGTTGTTGAGCGAATGGTAACTAAAAATTTTTGTTATTGTTTGCCGAAAATTCTTATTGAAATTTCAATAGCATTTTATTTCGCTACACTTCGGTGCTGTCCATTCGTTCGTGGTTGTTCATGGCAGTGTTCATGTAGGACTGGTCATACGAGTGCCTCTAAAATAATATGTGCCTACTTTATACTTCGCTACTCTGTCTTGTGGGATGGGGCAGAAGCATTAAAAACACAGAGGTGTCTGCATTCCTGCATGTATTAGACCAGTCATTGTGTCATGTGTTATGGAGCATCTGACCCTAGTGATGGGGGTCAAAGTCAAGGCCTACTCCTCACAGCATATCCTCTCTGAACATGGTTGTACCGACTGGCGGTCGAGGGGTGTGAAGGCCTGTACACCCAGCCTGTTGCATCGATCGATACTTCCTCAGTTAGAAAAGTTGTACTGAAGAGGGGGTGAGTGCATGTGCACTCATCTACTCTCACTACATGGGAACATGGTGCTGTAGGGTGAGGGGTGGTGACTTCGTGTTGTCACCTAGATTACCGACTTGCTGGTTTTCTTCTGTGCTATAGACACATTGGCGATCTACAAAATGTGGTTTTGCCACACTTTTCATCCATGTGCTGTAGCTTCTCTGGGCATCATTCTTACGACATGTTGGTATCAGATCATCATACCACATTGCTTGTAGTGCTCCCATGGTGCAATCTTATGCAGTCGGGGGTAAAGGATGGAAAATTGCACAATAGAAACTGGAGTGATAGTAAAATTTGCAAGTTTCTGGGTCGAATTTTCATTAGGAAGAAAAAGAAGGGAAGGTTATGCCACTTGGGAAAAACACCAATTGATGCCTCTGTGGCCAGTGCATTTGGGTTTTATGGTATGGAGATCCAAATAAGGGAATACTTATCGGAAAGGACGGCCTGACTAGGCACCAGACTCAGTCGTCAGGTGAAGTCAACAGTTATGATGGTGGTGATCTCAAGGCAGTCTGGGCCAACTGCCCGTACATATGCATTCCCTCTGTGAAAAGTTAAAGTTGAGATTTCCCAGAATGAAGCTGCAGCCAGGCTCTCCTCGTGACTGATTCTTATTTGTGGATTGTTGTGGGACTATTTAGGCTACCCACACACCTTTAATGATAATATAAAATAGTTTAACTGAAAATTGTGCAGAATTAAACTGCTGACACACATACTTTGATGAAGGTTGTGGTGGACCTGTGCCCCTAAGTTCCACTAGCGCTGTATTCGGAAATAAAACATGTAGTATGATAACTGATGAATAATTGACATTGGACATATCAAATTACATCACTGCATAGTGAAATCTGAAGCGAATTCTGGTAATATGGTTGCAAAGTAGGCTATACTGCAAAATGTGTGATCCTTTACAAAACTTAATGTGAAAATAAGCTCCCCCAGGCGATGTTATTCCTGGGGATAAGGATTGGTAGGGTTGGTATATCTGGGTGCTGAAAACACAAAGGGTCTGATACAATACTTTCTTACTGATGGGCCGCAGTGGTTCAGTAGTAAGCCCGCTTGCCTTCCACCAGGGGCGATCTAGGTTCAGTACCCAGCTGGGCCACTTTCAGAATAGCTAGCTAATCCCAAACCTTAAGTCTACATATTTTTCAATTACAGTACGCAACAAAAACCGCCTCTGGAGTTAGGCTCAAAATCGCCACACTGCCAAATGGTGCACAGCCCTGAGAGTTTCCTGACCTGTCCCTATCACAGCATTTTAATTTGTTTAGCTGGGTAGTGTCCTTCACCATCATAATCGCCCTACATCGCATCGTAGCCGCAGTCTGAGACCCCCGACAGCGATGAACTTTTGCACAATAATCATGCAGTATTCATAGCATTACCCATAAATCTCCTAGTGGCTCGTTTTTCGCACTTTACTCGCTAATTAATGGAATAATACAATTCAGTTCACAAAGTCTTTCTAATTAAAACTCGGGGTATGTGTATCACCATGTGGGTATAAGGGTGGAGGTTTGTCCCTGGTGGTTTCCACTGATGTTCTGGTCGGTTGGCTTCCGTCCAGCTGCCACACGACCAGGCCGAGTGCTGGCGTGTGCTGCACAGGCATTGTGCTATACACATAGCTGTATGAAGTATGTGGGTGGTCAAGTGTCAGGTTCGGTCTCATAACTCAGAAGAGATATGACGACAAGTAAATGCGCATTTGTAGTAGCACCAAATTAAGGGGGCACATGGGAGTTGCTGGCATGCCAGAACCACCTTATGTCCGTCATTTCCCTGGTGATCTTGATATTGGGGACACATGTTGATGTATTAAGCCAGCACAAACTCTCATGCTCTCGAAAGTTATCCCTTGAGAGCATGAAGGTGGGACAGCCACTTGACCCCAGTGGTGTTGTGGAAGGCCAGCAGAGTATACTCAAACATGGTGTTGGCTGTGTAGTCGTGGAGTCAGCCACCCACCGGTTTGGAGCACATAATTTTCCCAGTACAAACTTAATTGCAGCTATGCAGTTGTGGAAGGACATATGAGCTAAGGAGAAGGGACACTGCATGTGTCGAATATTACTTCAAGCGAAACAATTTTGACTTTACACTGAACACATCTAGATAGCTTTTTTGGTTGGTATCAGCCAGTGATACTTCGACTACAGTGTGCTTGTAACACCAAGAAAACTAATATTTTTCTCACCCTCAGCTTTTTCTTTTTTGGCTGTCTGATGTTATAAAACTCCCACAACTATCCCATGTGGAATCTGATTTAGTATGGGAAGTCATCATAAAGCCTGATACAGATGGACATATTTTGTGAACAAGAAGGTGGTCACCAAAAGGTGAACAAGAGGTGAACATCATCTTGTATTAAAATCTCATGTAAATACTGTACACACAGTAGTAGTACTTTAATGTTGCCACGTGGTACTCACTCATTTCCGCAATAGCACTCAAAGATTTTACAAACCTAACAAATCACTAATACACAATTATAAATCTTGTTTTTCTCTCAAATCAACAGTACAAATATTAATAAAAGGTTGGGATCTACGTAAATATATACAAAGCAAATGTAAACAAACTAGTTGCACAAGAAGGTGAACGAAAAAAAAAGAAGTCTCTAAATGATTCTAGCTAGCATTCAAGCCCTTGCATTCAAGCCAATTGCACTAATAAGCAAGTTTGCCAGTAAAATGACGCAAGTTGACTTTAACAAGAAAGGTGTACATCTACATGTACAAGAAAGTGAACCGTGTGTATCTGCCTTAATATTTGTAGCACTCCAGCCATCCCTAACATTAGACTGGACTGCTGTGGCTGCTTGCTGGTAGGTAAGTTGCATAACAATTAATAGGCAATTTAAAACCCGGAAATCGTAGATTTATATTACCTAAGTTAATCAAAATTAAATAAAAGTTTGCTCAGTCACACCAAACTTACTTGGCTTGCATTACAGTTCATATCCACAATACAATTTATGAGAGAAGATAAAAAATGTGTAAATTAAGCCATAATTACTAGGCTTCGGAAATTTTTTAAACAAACAATATTATACACAAAATATAAACAAACCGATAATTCATTATACTATCAAAGCTCTAGTACCTTTACTCAGTTTACTTGTTGCTAAGAATTTTCTATTTCCTTTTCACAATTATTCGCATTACACACTACCAAATGCGATAGTGGGGAGGGCTATAAAGATAAAAGAATTTGTGCGATAAAACTCATAAAATGTATCTAAATCACATTAAATTTTATTTCATTTAAGATGTTAAAATGTAATTGCTAATTACACTGAGCATGAATTTAATAGGGTCATCACAATATTCGCATTACATATGACGTGAACCACACATCCATGTGTGCCCTCTTGACCACTTGCACCTCCGAAGTCTCTTACAGATCCTAGCTGACACTGGACAGAAGTGAACACTCGGCTGCGAGTACATCAGTATGGGTCGGCGATAACGGAACAGACTGCCTCGTCGTCATGTACTATGTGACTCAAGTGACCGTCTTGCTTTATTTACCTCAAGAAGTAACTTTTGGGGGGAAATAAAACGAGATCCAAAACGAGACCCTCCGAAAGCCACTGCCATCAGGCATCCCGGTAATTGGAGGGAACATCGGTGCAGTTCGCGCTTCGATGCTTGTCATTCTTTCCACCTGCATGATGTCGACAGGCCTGCTGGCTGGGATATCAGTGATACATGATCCCAAGTGTGGTTAAACCTTTGGGTGGGTACGCGATGTGCCTGTTTTTGGCGGGAGGGGGCGAGGAAATACCACAGCAATACAATGTGTCCAAAATGTTTAGCCAAATTAATTAAATTCATTTCTTTATTAAAACCTTAAAAGATCATGGCTACCCACACCCCTTTTTAGGAATGGCCTCGTCCTGCCCAATGCTACCTTGTGACCACGGATGTCATTATGTGCATTTTAACGGTCAATTAAAAAAATCAGTCGCCATTGCGTCTTTGCTGGGTCTAGTTCTGACGGATTTAAAAACTGAGAAAGCAATAACGAGTGCTTCTGTGCATTATATTTGACTGTAAACGAGTGTTCCATTGTGTTATATTCGGTTGAAAACTAGTGATTTTGTGCGTTATATTCGTGTATGTGGCAGTTTTGTGGAACACGGTGTTTCATAGAATGAGATAAGGTTGAATTGGCCGTTGACAGAGGAATTATACCAGGTGAGAAAATTGATATTATTTTTGTGTGTTTTACAGTTTCTTTAAATGCCCACAATCATAAATTCCTAGTTTAGTTAAAAACCCAAAAGACCTAAGTTATGTAAAACCCTACAATCGTAGGTTAGTAAAAACCCTAAAATCCTACGTTAGTGCAGAAACTTAAAACCCTAGATTAGTTTAAAACCCTACAACCCTAGGTTAGTTTAAAACCCAAAAATCAAGGTTTGTGTGAAACCCAACATTCTTAGGTTAGTGTAAATCCCTAAACTCCTAGGTAAGTTTAAAATCCTACAATGCTTGGAATCAGCAATGCGTGGCCATTAATAATGGCGGTAGACTTTAATAGTCGTATACAAACCGGACAAAATGCTCGTACATTTCTTAATTTTTAAAAATATGTTCTACTTATTTTAATATTACGTCCTCCAAAATATGAACAAGGTAAGCTGTGCAGAACCCAAAAATGCACTTTTTGTTGGTCTAGGACGTTTAATTCAAATCGTCGATGTAAACACNAGGTAAGCTGTGCAGAACCCAAAAATGCACTTTTTGTTGGTCTAGGACGTTTAATTCAAATCGTCGATGTAAACACACTGGCCAAACGGCTCGCAAATAACGGAAATTTGCTACAATTGTTTTAATATATTGTAATTATTTTAAAGCTACGCCCCTTTTATATTCGTGTTCTACCTGATTAGTAGTGTAGTAATATATCATAATTTTGATTTTTTTTTTTTTGTGTTTTTCAGAAAAGCCTCTAATCTTATTAATTTCCAAATAGGTGAAGCCCCAATGAAATTCCAATTAAGTAAATGTGATTAGTAATTACCAAATATTATATTTACTGGTATTATTTTCTCATTTTCACAAAAGTAAGTTAGATAATTACCAAAGTGATTATTTTATTCCACCCCAACTGCAATATAGTTCTTAATTTTTGTGCTATTTAAAAAAAAAATAACTATTATATGTATTTCTGATTATTTTAAAATAATTATATTAAAGTGAAATATTTGGTTGTTCACTATTTCAGTTGGATGGTATGTAGATGATTGTTTCGTAAAGCGAGAGGAAAGTGTTACCGAAGACGATTTGACAAGATAGTGTAATTCATTAATAAAATTATAGGGAAAGGTAGCAAGTATGTTTTGGTAGGCGTCGGTGTTTGGTTCTTTGCGGCTCTTATGCGTTTTTTCTTTGAAGTGAATATGCGCATGCTGTAAACGCCATCTTGCAAGATAATTGATAGATATGAGTGGTTAAAAGATACGAATTATTAGTGTTACTTGTTTCTCTGGCGTGAAATTAATCCCAAAAGATGGAATGGAACCAGGAATTAAACTAATGTGTGAGAAGGTAAATGCAGAAAGCAGATTAAGTTACTTAGTTTCATACTGGATTGAAGTCCCATTTGCCCTACCTTGGGATCGGGCTCTTATTTTGGGTTTTGTAAATCTTTCGTAAGGTTTTGCAGTTTTGAAAGAAACCCCGTGAAATTCACACTTGCCCATGTTAATTTATTTGTGCCGGTTAGATGAAGTAATGGTTGAATTGGTGACGAATTGATGCGGTGTGAAGTGAATACGTGGCTTCAGAAGTGTTACGGAGTTAATGTTGATGAAATGTTTTCAGGTCGAGATCTGTGCAAGTGAACAATGGCGTAAGTGTGGTGTAAGACATATTCAAAGTGCATGAAACTCAGACGCCGTGTTTTCATCCTTTCTTCAAGAGAAGGAATTTGTGTGTGCAGGAATCAGGAACCAGTACTTCGTTCATTTAGTTGGATAAGGATACTATGCCATCTGTACCGAGGTAAATAGCACCTTTCAGAGTAATATTGTTAGTTGAATTTATGAACCTAAAGTAGTTAGTAGTATAATGTTGGCTAATTTGTTGTTTATCTTTAAACCACGATCAGGATAATTACATATATAGTCCTGTCATTGATTTTCAAAACCTTTATTGGTTGTGTTATGCCTATAAACTCCTGGCAGTTAAGGTTATTTACTAACACTAAGTGTAGCACTGTTCATGAATGTATTGTTAGCTTTTCCAATTATAATTTTTCAACAATCTTAATATCTAATGTATGTAGCATAGTGAATGTCATATATTTTTTTTAATTCATGGGCAGGGGCATGATATTCAACAGTTTAATGGCATTGTTTTCATTGGAGTGAATATTCCGTATTTTAGGTTATATAGTTTTTGTAATAGACCTACCTAATTTTATGTAATGCAGGACCAAGATAGGTAAAGTTAGAGTAATGGTCATGCATAGGGACTCTTCCAGAAGATTAGAAAATGGTGTCTTTCATAATTGATAATTATACTGAAGTATAATAGTATAGATAGCACACACATACTCCAGTGTCAACCTATGAATTGTGGCAATGGGGAAGGTTGCAATCAGTGTTCAAAAATGTCTTTAGAACAGTGATTTCACACACAATCTACATCATTCTACATCCTGGAACACAATTTATATAAGTTAGAAGCTGGTAAAAACATAGAAGCAGGTGAGGCCCTCCTCACTCACAATCACTTGTACTCCAGGAAACAGTGGCAACGACAGGCACGGGATGACAGGCGTGATAGGACTGTAAATTGCGGTTGTAATGAAAACACTTTGATAAGACACCAAAAACCATATTATAACCATTCATGACTGCAAATTCTAAAATGTTACAGAAGGCCATCTGTGTATTTACGTTTATGAAAGAAGAATAACTTACTACATATTAAATCACATGAATGTTTGTGTTTATGGTATTGGAAAAAATGGAAGGGGCCTAACTGTTTTATATAGGTAATTTACAAATGACTTATACCTTATCAAAATAAACACTCAGTTGTATTTACTGAACATTACTAATACTGTTGCAGCAAGAAAATACACCCGGTCATTATCCAGAGTAGCAGCTTTTCTGTAAAAAAAAAAAACCTGAAAAGTGGTATATTTTCACTCCACTAATTATGCAGAACACAAATATACTAGGGGCATTAACGTTTGACTAATTTTGTAATATGTGCCCACCTAACCTAACAGAACCTAACCCCACGATGAGTGAATCACTATTTTACATTTTTAAATTAACCTATGATTGTAGGGTTTTAAACTAACCTATGATTGTAGGGTTTTAAACTAACCTATGATTGTAGGGTTTTAAACTAACCTATGATTGTAGGGTTTTAAACTAACTTAGGATAGTAAGATGATAATCTAACATATGAATTTAGTCTAATCTAGGATTTTAGGATTTTAAAGTAACAGTAAAACAAACCGGAAGTACATGAATCAACTCACCTAGGCAGGCGGCGGGTACAATTCCTCTGCCCTTGACCCATTCAACTGTTGTGCACCTTACCTCAATCAACAAAAAAGACTACGATCAACTAAAACATCCAAGTAACACCCGCCACATAGGCAAATATTACGCACAGAAGCAATCGTTCTTGCACCCTCCAGCCTTCGCACGGTCTGATTCGGACTTCACAACTCACGTCCACAACACAACTGCACTGTTTTGTATCTCAACTGCAACTAAAATTCCATGACGATGACGTCTACAGACCCACAGCCAATACAGTGACTGCACGATGCACATTTGTTCACGTTACTAAAGCATTACTTCACCAAAAATCATGGCGTCCGACGTAAACAAAGCGGACAAACTGCTCGTACTTTTAACTATTTTATTTAATACTTTCTACTTATTTTAACATTACACCCTCCTGAATATTAACAAGGTAACCTGTGCAGAACCCATTAATCCTACTTTTGTTGGTCTAGGACCTTTCCTTCAGAAAAGCTGCTATTTTGGATAATTACCATACACTGTTTAGTGACTATTGTCACACCAGAGAATTCTGTTGCGTAGATGTCAAAATACTAGTCTGTGATTGGGTAAAGCAATATTTCAGTCGTGTCGCTACTGTCGTGCCAATGTAAATCCAGCATTATACAGATTTTACATGAAAGTAATTATACAAGCATAGTCGCTAATTTTTTATGTAACCCCACCTTTTCACTATCAACAGGGCATCTACGGAAATTTGGGGGGGGNGGGTTGTGACAATTTGAGTTTATATAGTCATTAGTATTATGGAAATATGCTACAATCTCAAATATTTTGTAATTGAAAACTACTAATTTTACTCGCATATGTTGGCTGCAGCTACTTAAATATATTGTGCGAGTATTGGATATGACAAAATTGTACATCAATTTGAAAATTACAACTACAGGCAAGTTACTTTTTCAAACCAGTTGCCGCGCTAGAAATATTTGTTAATAATACATTGCATCCTTTAAATTTTTTATTACAGCCACAACCTATTGACAGCAAACGAATTTGCTGTCTCCAACAGTCGCACATTGGCCCTCCATTTGTAAATTGCAAGCAAATTTGTAAATCACTGTAAAATTACAGAAGTACCAGTTGGAAACGCAACAACACTGTATTTTTTTTTCTACATCACAGCCCAGCATCCTAAAGTTACTAGACTGGACATTTTCCACTTTTATGGAAACAGCAAAAGCCAACTTTTGCTTTTGTGCGCTGCTGTTAGCCATTAAGACCAAGGCATAATTCATGAAAACAAGAGGGGTTGGGGACATTTTCATATTTTTTTCCACAAATCGTAAAACACATCCTGAGACTTCATTTTTAAAAATTTTTTAATGAAAATTTCATATTAACACTGGTTTATTTGTGGAAATGGAATACAGATGATGATAATACATGGCAGCACATNTTAATGAAAATTTCATATTAACACTGGTTTATTTGTGGAAATGGAATACAGATGATGATAATACATGGCAGCACATTGTAGTTTACATGTAAGAGGTCAGACATTTCAACAATCTGGGATGAGGCATAGAGCAAATTTATAATTAGGTATAATATTACACCTAAATTCCCTAAAATTAGTGGTACACTTTTCGAGTAGTGGATGCATTTTTTGTGGTACATATTAACATGATAATTTTTTTTGTTATAACTACATAAATATAAACGGTACAGGCAAACTCAAGCAGCAGAGAATAACAGTTAAAACAAGCATTATAGCAGGAGAATAACTAAAGTAGGCCTACGTATTTATTCACCATTGTCATATTCCTTCCATAATGTTTCCTTAAGGTTGAATGAGAGCTGAAATCCTTTTTACTCCGCAACCATCAATATACTGAAACACAACATGAATTTTAAATTAATTTAGCATAAAATCTAATTAAGCTATCTTCATGGTTCAAATTGCATTTGAAGGAAGGTAATATAATTTTAACCAATGCAAAATATTAACGAAATACAGTAATTTCACAGTAATTTTTAAAAATTGTTTTGAATAAGTTAATTTTTATGAAGTTCACTGATGTTTGTTCTCCTAAACATTTCCGAATTAAATTTGTTTATAAGAAAAGAGTAAACCTTCAGTTAGGGTTTTTCATGATCTCCTAAGAAATTATTAATAAGAAGTCTGTAAAAAAATATTGTTAGTAGTGTTTTTTAAACAAATTTATATATTTGGCCATATAATATAAAGTTAGACTTGGAAGCACAAAATTTTGTAAAACCCTACATATTATTTACCATTTTAATATGGTTTTGGTTTCATGTAGGTAGGATGAATAGTGTTTGAAGGACAATTGAAATACTGGGATAATCGTAAATTTAGCTTAGGATGTGCTGCTGTTAGTGTGTGGTAGCGTATTCTGCAACTCTGGCAGTAGTCACCTGCCATGAATGGAAACTTGTCAGTTATGTAGACAGAGTGGCGCCCAGAAACTGTCTGATGCTTGAGAACTAGCGAATGATGGATGACTACATAATCAGTATTGTGTAAAGCAGCATTTTTATAGCATTATCTCAGCATGGCCACGTATTTCATAACATTCGTACAAAATACATCAGTTTGTGGGGTATAAGACAGCTTTCGAAACCAATTACAACAACAAATTTATATTAAGACATTTATAAGTTGGTGCCCCAGCCAATTATGCTACCCATAGAAGTTTACTACAGTGGAATAATATTGCCAAATATGTCAAACTAGATATTTATAGTCTTACGTGCACTGATGCCTAGAAGTTCAATTACATACATACCATTGAACCTGNTATGTCAAACTAGATATTTATAGTCTTACGTGCACTGATGCCTAGAAGTTCAATTACATACATACCATTGAACCTGTTTTCCCATTGTTGCAGTATGCCGAGTGTGACTTATGTTGCACATTCAGGGGAAAGGAAAATATTCCAGTTTAATTGTGGAATGTCTGAAATCCAAGATTTATTTAACTGATTAATTGAAAAGTTTACGAAGAACNATATGTCAAACTAGATATTTATAGTCTTACGTGCACTGATGCCTAGAAGTTCAATTACATACATACCATTGAACCTCTTTTCCCATTGTTGCGTAAGGGAATAAGCAGTATGCCGAGTGTGACTATGCTGCACATTCAGGGGAAAGGAAAATATTCCAGTTTAATTGCGGAATGTCTGAAATCCAAGATTTATTTAACTGATTAATTGAAAAGTTTACGAAGAACCAAAAAATTGATAAATGACAGAAGATAATTCAATAATCGCTGTTGGATCACATGACGTAAATATTTAGTTGGTAAAGATACTAGGTAAATAATTCTGTGCTAATTAAACTACTTTTCCTTTTTTTTTATTACAAATATATTGTTTGATAGTTTCACCACTGACAGTTCAATTGTACAATATGGACCTTTTTTATGGAAACCATTTCACTCTAAGCATTTTCAGTCTATATTATTTTTGTTGGATATCCTCTTTGAAGTTATATACTGCACCTAGCGTACATCGTCCATGTATGCAGAATTTTTTATATAATTACATGCTTAGAATTAGGTTTCAATTATATAGGCTTACATATTCTCCGGCGTAGCAATCAGTGAAGAACAAACGTGACAATTCATTGAAATAAATACGTGGTTTTCTTAAAACTAGGCGCGACCAGTTTTCAAAACAGTGAATATCGTATGACTGCCAAGCTTCTTCGAACCAGACAGAAGGTTCGGCCGAGTAAGGCAGTGTGAGTAATGCCTAACGGTACAATGAGGGCTGAGCGCGGACGTTACATGTCCTGTATTTCTAGGGACCACTGCTAGCGTTATGTGCGAATAGGCAGTTGACCTCTGAGGCACAGCTGACTCACGTGGTGTACGAATCTATGGGCTTTGGGTTTGTGACTCAGGCAAAGCGTTGGTGTAAATCTATCTTCATGTGATTAATAGTCTATATCACGTAATCTGGAAAAGTCTCGTGCTTCTCCAAAGATTGGAATTGTGTTAAATAATGAATTAACACACATTAAAATAAATGGTAATTATAAAAAGTAGCTGCTTTTTTTTAACGAACCATAGTAGACCCACAAAAGTTATATAAATTGCTTTTGCATACCTTACCTGTTTCATATTTAGGAGGGTGTAGTGATAAAATAAGCAGAACGTCGAAAATAAAATAGAATATATACAAGGAGTTTGGCCACTTTTACGTCAGACGCCATGTTATATAGTCCTGTCATGCTGTAGTAACGTAAACAAATGTGAATTGGCAGTTACCTGTTTGCTGTGGATGTGTTGGCGTTACTGTAGGTTAGTTGCAGTTTAGATGCAATACAGTGCGGTTCGTGGCGAGTGGAATGTTGCTGTACCCGTGAGTTGTGACGTCTGAATTCGACCGTGCGGAGGCTTGTGATTTAAGAATGAAGGGGGTAATTGTTAAGTTTGGTGACTTTTCTGAACGAAATGTCCTAGACCAACGAAAGTTGCATTAATGGGTTCTGCACAACTTACCTAGTTAATATTCAGGAGGGCGTCATGTTAAAAAAAGTAGAACGTATTGAATAAAATAGTTAAATGTAAGAGTTGTTTGCTGCTTTGTTTACGTCGGACGTTATGATTTTTGGTGAAGTCATGGTTCCTGCAGTCACCTTATTGGCTTGTAGATATTGTTACGTCACAGCGACAGGTCACTGGTGATTTAACGTAAAAATTTTCAAACAGTTTAGTAGCCATTGTGTTTTTGTCGTGGTGGGTCGTGATGTGCCAATCTGGCGGGTTTAAAACTTAGAAAGCAAGAACGAGTGCTTCATTGCGTTATATTCGTGTATGTGGCGTTTTAGTGGAACATGGTGATTCGTCGAGTGAGGGAAGGTTGAATTTGCCGTTGACAGAGGAATTGTACCAGCCGCCTACCTAGGTGAGTTAATTGATATTCTTTTGGTGGGTTTTACAGTTCCTTGAAATCCGTAAAATCCCAAATTCGTAGTTTAGTGTAAAACCCTACAATCCTAGGTTAGTTTAAAAATGTAAAATAGTAATTCCCCATTGTGGGGTTAGGTGGGAACATATTACGAAATTAGTCGTACATTAATGCCCCTTATATATTAGTGTTCTGCATCATTAGTAGAGTGAAAATATACCATTTTCCGGGAAATTTTTTTTTTTACAGAAAAGTCACTGGACTTAATAATTACAGTTTGTTGAATTAACATTGTTTTGGCCTACCTAGGTGAGTAAATTCACATACTTCTGGTATGTTTACTGTTACTTTAAAACCCTAAAATCCTAGGTTAGATTCAAACAGTTAAATCCTAGGTTAGATTAAAGCCCTACAATCTGGATTATAACACAAAAATTCTAGGTTAGATAAAAAATGTAAAATAGTGATTCACACATCCTGCGGTAAGGTTAAGTTGTTAAGTTTGGTTAGATGGGCACATATTAAGGAATTGGATGGACAAATGTTAATTGAGGTGTTTTTATAATTTCTGTGGGTGTATTTTAAGTGATTTTACCCCACAATTTCCCTAATCTTCATAGTCCTCCACACTATCGTTTTTTTGGTTTGTAATCATATGCCCCTAGTAAATTTGTGTTCTGTGTAATTAGTAGAGTCGAAATATACCATTTTTCGGGATTTTTTTTATTTTTGGAAATTCGCTGTTCACAATTACTTGCTTTAAAATAAAAGGACTCTATGTACTACCCATGAGGGACATACTTTATAATTACTAGATTTAATGCATTTAATTATGAAATCAATGTAACCATAAAAAAATTTAATAGAATTTATTTTACACAGTTTGTGGTGTCATTTACATAGAAACATTAGTAAAGCTCACCGTTTTGTAACTACATATATTATAAATTAAGTGGTGTAGAGTTATATCATTAATTTTTGCATCAGATATAAAACTTTTAATATTGCAGGAGTATAATTTAATTTATAGAAATTTAGTTTTGCAAGTGACGTTCTCAAGCGGGGGCCACCACTGGTTCTAGCTCAATCATCATGATATCTATAATGACCACTGGTAATATTAAGAAGTTTAGTCGTTGAGAAAAATTCTAACATTGAGGTGGTGAATCCTAGAGCCACTCATGCTTGAACAGTTCGTTCTACAGTTTGCAGCAGCCCACTCAAAAGTTACAGGTGTGAAAAAAAATATTATGTGACGTAGCACAACAATCTAGTGTAAGCTGGCCACAACTAAAACTCACTCTGCTACACATGAATGTGTAAAAACTGGTTTTTCATGTCATTCTTCTTCAGTATAATGGCCAGCGTTCAGCGTGTGCGGATAACGCAAACCCTGCTCAAACTGAAATTAATTCTACTTTAATAAAGGTAGTTACACTATCTACTATGCTCTCGAACATACTAAACAGGGAGTAGCCGTGGATTACCACAGCTAAGAGGTCGTCACTCTGCAAAGAACATTTTTTGCAAAGAGAAATCATAAATTATACAGGCATATAATTTCTTGAGGTTCGGGCACTGAAACTAATATAGAACCATAATGTCTTAATAGGAAGGATAATTGAAAGGAAGGAATTAAATTGCAAAACAATCTAGAATTGTCCTGAACTAATAAAGTGACTAAATGTAAAGAATAGCGGCTTTTCCGAAAAGTAGTATGTTTCGGCACTACTAATTACACAGAACACGAATTTACTAGCGGCATTGACGTATTATGCTTACAAACCACAGAAACGACAGTGGGGAGGGCTATAAAGATCAGGGAAATTGTGAGGTAAAATCACCAAAACTACACCCACAAAAATACAAAAACACCTCAATTTAACATTTGTCCACCAATTTCATAATGTGTCTCCACCTAACTTAACCTAACCCCACGATTAGTGATTAGCTATTTGACATTTTTCATCTAACTTAGGATTGTAGGGTTTTCATCTAACCTGGGATTGTAGGGTTTTAATCTAACCTCAGATTATAGGGTTTTAATCTAACCTAAGATTGCACGGTGTTAATCTAACCTACGATTTTATTCTTATCTAGGATTTTAGGGTTTTAAAGTAACAGTAAAACATACTGGAAGTATATGAATTAACTTGCCTAAGTAGGTGGCTGGTACAATGTTCACAGTCCTCTGCCAATTCAACTACTGTTGTGCGTGACTTGTACCTTACCTCACTCGAAAAAACACCATGATCTACTAAAATGTCAAAGTAACACCCGCCACATAGACGACTGTCACACACAGAAACTCTCGTAATTGCACCCTCCATTCTTAAATCACAAGCCTTTGCACGGTTGGATTTGGACGTCACAACTCACGTGCGCAACAACACACACCATTCGCCACTAACTGCACTGTCTCGCATCTAAACTGCAACTACATACGGTAATGTCTACACATCCACAGCCAATAAGGTGACTGCCAATTCGCATTTGTTTATGTTACTGCAGCATTACAGGACTAAACATCATGGCGTCCGACATAAATAAAGCGCTCAAACTCCTCTTATATTATGTATTTTATTTTCGACGTTCTGCTTATTTTATCATTACGCCATCCTAAATATGACAGGTAATGTGTGCAAAAGCCCTTTATATAACTTTTGTTTGTCTACTATGTCTCCTTCAAAAAAGTGACTTGGATATTCCATTTTTCATTAAATGCCTTTATGTTGGGAACACTGTTTTTCTGGAAATAAGCGGTCAACTAACGGAACATATTCTCACCAGTGAAGGACTGGGATAATGATACAGCCTTTCTCCAACACTTTATAAATGTCGTCATTTTTAGAAAGTGGAAATCATATTGTTACGCGCTGTATCTCACACCCGGTCGTGAGATCCCATTACGCGGGGACTCTGCTCTGTCGGAGGGTGCAGGGTTCATCCACTTCGACCTCTCCCCCCATGCAGTACCGCTCGCTGCTCTCCTTTGCCCCGCGTGGCGAATTATTGACAGCTGACCTCCCTGGCGTCACAGCCCCTCCTCCCCCTGTTGGAGAAGCCGTCGAGCTTAGAGATGCACAAGATTCTGGACAAGGGCCAACGACCCTATAAATATTGCAGCGGTCAAAATGTGTGGCATCTTGGTAGAAGCCTTCTGGCTGAGTGCAGTAACCGGGCGAGGTCGATGAAGAGGACGGACGACGGGAGATTGCGAGATGACGGCAGGTGAGGTGTTTGTGCTGTGAATGGACGAGAGTGCGTGTTATCAGATGAGTGAAGGCTACTATGTGCGAGGGAGCTCGGTGAACTCTAGAACATGGTGGACTGGTGGGACATGGCCTAAACTGAGGCGAGACTAATTGAACATGTAATTAGGATTTTATTGTAAATATTGGAACTGTCAAATATGGACATAATTTATAAAATAATTGAATAGGTTTTGATACACTATCTATTGGGACAAATGTTTAATAATTTAATTACATTAATTTCTTTGAGGTAATTGTAAATTGTATTGATTGAATTCATTAATTGTAAAGAGCATGTGATATCAATTTGTGAGAGTTTAGTTCAAAATAATTTTGTTCGCATTTATTGTAAATAAAATTTGGAAATTATAAATAACTCTTTTATTTAATTAACACCTCCATCCCTTACCGAATCTAGTTCAGTCCATGGACTGTCAGAAATTGTAACAATATGTTTTCATGTTGCTTAAAATATACATGCAATTTTTTGTTTTAAGCTGGTGGTCAAGTTACCGTGGAACATACATAAAAAGGAAAATTGATACAGATAAGATAAATATATTAAAATGAACATGGGCGTGGTTACAAAAAATTTCAGACTTAACCCTCTTTCCTCCCACAACTGGGAAACTAAAATTCGGTGCCTATGATGACAGTTAATGTATAGCTTATTTTTATCACACTGGCTTATTTATTACTAGTAAAAATTTACACATGATTTAATTTTGTCTTAGCTCACTCAGATATTGCTGTAGTCATAATTTGATGCATCACAGATATTAATCTAAACAAATATAGCTCTATTAGATTTGTAACTGCTGCGGTGAACTAGTGGGTCTCTGTAACTGAAATTGTGCTCTGGGGCGTGATAATCATTCACTTTTCTGCTTGTCTGGATCTGCTTTATTATGTCTTGGAATCAATAAGCGGGGTGGAAGTTACCATGGCATGAAGTATAGCAGTTGCGCACCTATCAGAATATCCTATACTCCACATTATTATTAGTCTTTGCATTTGTGTTTTATAGTAACCAAAACTTGTTTTTTCTTAATTTTCTACTCGTAGCATGGTTATCATCAAAATTTGGTTATAGAGGTCCGCAACTCAATAAACTGAATTTGCTAGAAATTTAAAATTATGCAGTGGTACAAATGTTCGTTTTATAGATATTAATAGCACAGTGCTGTCAACAGAATAAAACTGAGACAGTCCTATTGCTTATCGCCCATTAGTTGAACTATAACACTGGTTTATGTTCAGCAATTTATTTGTACTTCCGAATAATCTCCGCTGTATGAAATATGAGGAACTAGCAAATACATGTGAAATAATCTTCAGACATGCAAAAGAAAGCAAAACTCTTCTGCTGGACTGATGTCCCAAAGAATCCAGTACAGTGCATTACAGTCACGACTGTGGAGATTCCAAGAAGTGATAAACTGCTGAGTGACAGGTCATTATCACTGGTGCACCTGGTTAGCGCGCCTTGCCACCCTCCTACCCCTGCCGGGCATGCACATAATGGTCAGAGTAATGCTGGTTGCCTACCTGCAGGCTGTTTTTTCTGTAACTGACTTAAGCAATGCCATCTCTGGAGGCAGAATCACACTAAGTTTCCCTTCCATTCAACATCACGCATTTTCTTAAATTTTTTGAGATTTCAACACTGCGTTACAGTTTTCGGAAGTCTGTTAAGGTTAGGTGCTTAAAAAAGTTCATAACCATATCTGACCAAGTTTGTATGTTCTATAATGTATTCACTGTAACTTCAAGATTTTCTGAAGCCCTGCTAAAGATCTACTTTCAGGGAGCCGATTATGTATCATTCCGCAGTATGTATACAAAACATTGCCATGTGACACCTGTCAAATGTTTTGTAAACAAACAGTGCCATGTGGGAACTGTCAAATATTTTGTTAACAGTGTCCATGTGGGAACTACCAAAATTTATTTTTGAAGAGAAACAATGCCATGCAAATCTTAACTGTCATATACTTTAATAAAATTCTCCAAATGTCTAAAAAATGCTAATCAATTTAGCAAAATATTGTAATACATACAAAAAGGTAGATTGAAGTATATATCGGAACTGTTAATTATATAATTTAATTAAAGTTTACTTATTATATTAAGATTTATTTACATAATTGGTATAAGGAAAAAGTTAAATTTTACATAATAAACTTTTGGAAGTAGCACTCAGGTTAAAGATTTCACTGTGATAAATGGGTACCATTTATTCTATTTTATCGCATATAAGTCGCACATTTTATTTAAAAAATTTTATTGAAAACTCGGGGGCGACTTATAAGTGAGAAAAATTCCTCCAGCCCCGCACTAACGTTTCATTTACTACGAATTCACGGCCCGCGGCTCGATTTCCAAACTCTTCAGCGAACAAAATCACTTTCATTTTTAAACCTGCGGTGTATGTACATCGCTTTTCCGTCAAGAAACTGTCTCACTTCACTGCCACAACATCAAAACACTACGTGCGACGCAAAGACGATATAAGAGAAATACGTGTAAGCCAACGCTAATGTGCTGCTATCTCTTACGCTCCACAAAAAGCTTTCGAAAATAATCGATTATCAGTTATTGACCACAAATCGATTCCTTTTCATTCTTTTAAAATATGTTTTTCTGTTAAGGATTGCGAAGGGAATTACGTAACGGAAATATTCAAATGCCTTTCTATATTTTGCACGTTTATTTAAAACTTACAAAGATAAACTGCAGAAATAACAACGCTAATACCAAAATTACATCTTAACCTAGAATTATCTTATAAGTAGAAAGAATGTGTTACGTTAGTTTTATAACCGCAATTCAGCGTCTCCAATATCCAATATGGCGTGGTTATACTTCTGAAAACAACGTGCCCAAACGGACAAGATGGAGTGTATGAGTCCGCTGGACAGACACTGAAATTTATATAATTTCAATTAATAACAGTGAAATCTTTACCCATGAGTGCTACGTGAAAATGTAAATATATAGTTTAGCAATATTAACTTTACAATTACGGCATTAAATTTATACATATTAATATTTAACCTACGAACTATTTCTTTTCAGCTATAACCAACATGTCCCTTCAAAATCCGTTGTTAATTCGTACGGACTTTTAACAAATTATTATAATTTATTGAAAAAATATACTTAAAACTTAAAACAACCAATTTATATAGTGCTTCAGTGCTAAAAGCTAGACAAAACCTTTTTACATATACCATTTTTTTATAACCAATTCAACATGTAACTCCTAGGGTGATTTTTCAAAGGTTCTTTTCAAAAGTATTGAAGATACCGTGAATGGATTATAGTTATAATTGCATACTATCTGTACACAGCATGATTGGCATTATTTTTGTTTCTAGGTATAATTTATTTGTTATGGTTTGAAGGGGAAATTTATATATGCTCCTTATGGCCCTGTTTTGCAGTTTTTCTATTTCAAGCAATATGGTAGGCTTGACTAAAGCAAAACATACCACACTAAACCTGCTGAAACCTTTCCTTTGGATGAATCTCTATTCTTCATAATTACCCCCATATCTTGTTACTGACTCACCAATTTATTTTGTTTACTTCTCTCCCACTTCAGCAATAAAGTGAAAATAAATGTTATTTATTTACTAAAACCACGCGTAACATGTTATTTGCGTACGAGTCATTCTTGTGGCAAATAATATTCATGTCAATGTGATATTTGGTTATCCAGTCGTACTCTGCCATGGTTAATTTGTAAATAGCCTCTGCATGTACGCTAGATCTCGCCTTTTTGATGAGCAGACACCAGTTTTTATCCTGAAATACTCTATTATTATGAATGAAAATGTACAAACTGATAATTTCCCTGAATTCCTAATACTTCCAAGTTTCACACACATTCACTGTTAAAAATGTGTGTGAATATAGTACCCGAACACTTTTAATATTAAAATAAATCAGTACTGCATCAATTGACTGCAGTCATGTAATTAGCAGTGTGAGCATGGGTTATTAATATCAGTGGTGCGTAACTGGTGGCAGCTGTTCAGTATTTGAATTTGAACTGGTGACGCCATGGTTAGGCCGCAACCCGATTATGCCGGCCCCGGTAAATCGGGAGTTGACTGTATATAATTTTCTAAAGGTGGTTCATGTTAAAGTGGCACTTTTAAAAGCCCTGCTTAATTTATACTTTCAGTCCATTGGTTGCGTATCTTTCTGCATACCTATCAAAATAAACGCTGCTATGCGACTTTCAGTTTATGATAAATGGCTGCCATCATCCACTTGTAAGTAAACATCAAAATTAATGTTTTTCTTTCGTGTAGAGGATAGGGTAACATAGGAACAAATTTTTATCAAAATCAAAAATGTGCAGCTTCCATTTTTAAAACATTTGATTATTTCATATGGAATGACCCATAAAGAAAACTATCAAAATTTGGTTTATCAGCTTTTCAATTTGTAATAGGAAAACTTTTATTAAGGGTTAACCAATTATTCAATAAATATAAATATAATTCAAATTTAAAAAAAATGTTATGGAAGAATGTTATTATAGTTCAGTTTACGTTTCTTGAAATATTTCATTGCAGGCCTATGCGGTTTTATATAAATAAAATCTGTGGTCATAATCCAAAAGCTGACATGTCCATTTTCCTAGCTTTTCAGGAGAGCAAATTATAGTTTGAGTCTGCACTAAAAATCAGAACATACAAGTCTTTATTCGTTAAACATAAAAGGTGCTTCGAAAATTGAGGTGAATGATATCAGAAAATAAAGAATGCAGAAGATACAAACAAGAGACCTTTACCTTTATTGTCCCTCAAATTAATTGACGTCTGCTACAACACACTTTTGGCAACGTTCATAAAGCTTCTAGAAACTGCGCAGGCACCAGATCAGGAGAATACGGTGGGCGACTGACAACAGGTATGCCACGCGGAGCCATGAATTGATTCACTCGGATTGCGCAAGCACGTTATCGTGCAGCAACATCCTAGTTCTAGTCCTGTGCAACTCTGGTTGAACACTTGTGTTAGAGCAACTATGTCAAATCTTGCTCGTACACTGCGGCGTTCACTGTTTGATCAGCAGGAACAATGTCATGGATGATGCCATCATTGTCGAAGGCGATCAATATTGTATTAACGTTGGTGAACACGTTGATTCTGTATCAAACCGATAGCACCAGGTCTCATCCCCTGTGATGTTTCACAGAAATGGTGGATGCTGATCACACATTGTTGGAAATCTCCAGAGGTTTCCATCCAGAATATAATACACAAGTCAAAAATATAATTTTCTCTATTTCCAAGTAGGTGACACTTTGTCTTTATCCTCATCTTCACTGTTAAGGTCAGGACCGATGCATGTTTATCTTTCAGAAGTGGTGAGTGACTGATAGAATCCATGATAGGTTGGATCTTTAAATGGTAACAGGCTCAACAAATCCTTTTTATTGGCAGTATTTGAAGTGATTTCATTATTGTTGTCTACATGTCTTCTTACTAATAGACTTTGTAGTAGAGATGACAAAGAGGGGAAGTGATTGTTTCATTCCATACACATTGAATGGCTTCTTGCCCTTAACTGTTTTCACAAACAAGTACCTATCATGTGGTATTCTAATTTCCACATCCCTTTTATCTTTGCATGTTCAGTTCTTTCGTGGTCACTATCACAGTCAAGATGTGAATGTACAGGCACCTTTTGATTGACAACTTTCAAAGATGGATGTTCTTGAATTGCCACCATGAGCATTATCGCAATTGCTATGTTGTGATTTGTCCAGCACAAGTACCAGAAAATGTTGTTGGTTTCTGTACATGACCTGGTAAATTGGTCTCGCTGTGCTTGTACAGAACTGAAGCCACCTGATTATAACCATGGCCTGCCAAGGTTTCATGGCACATAAAACGGTATGAAGTGTCATTGCCAAGATATTAAATAGTTTCATTCATAGTCCATAGCTGTCTTTTGCAGTACACTATGTTGGTTTTAAGATCTGGTGTGGGTAAACATTGTTTCATGTCAAAAACAATTACTTTATGTTCAGGTTATATTTTTGATGGTTGCTTGTTTTAGTCTTCCACTCTGTAGGCCTTACCTTTTACAATGTTGCAAGGCCAATGTCATACCAATTATTTTCATTGTCGTAGGATTATTTATTTCTAGCCACTATAAAACTGATGTTAATAATGAAACCTTTACATAGTTACTTATAACCTCTGCCATGCACAGTGTTTGCACAAAGAACAGTTATGTAAAATGCTAACAAAGCAAGTTTATTCACAGCGCAATACTCATACACAATACTTGTAAACAATTTTAAATTTCAAATGTCACTAGGAACATTATAAATTTAATATATTCAAAACAATCAAATTTAATTAGACCTTCAAAACACATAAACTGTATAAAATGAACAATACTACAGAGAATATGTATTTCGCAAAGTTGTGGGGCCAAACCCTTAATCTTCTGATGCACTTTCATACATTCTAAACAGTCAAATTCAATTGGGCCTTCAACGTACATTAGCCATACAATCCTAAATATTAATACAGAAAATAATTACCTCGTAAAGTGTAAGGCTGGGCCCTTAATCATTTGAAACACAAGCATACACTAAAAATATTATGTAAAAACAAACTGAGTGCAAAACACATTCTATTTACTGAATCACCAAAGGCATTATCACCAGAGCACACACATTAAAAATTTATTAAAAGGGATGCAAGGTGGTGATCTGAGGGAACCAAAATCAAAACCACTTTCATACTGGCCCACAAACTAACATGACTATACAAAATGCACAAATGCTTCAAAATTACTAGAAACAAATTATGTACCTGTAATCCATATGCCATTACAATCATTAAAGCTTTACAGTGATACTGTTGCAGGTGGGATCGCAATTCAAAATTAACCAGCAGAGACACTGAATTAGTGTGGTTAAATATATCTCAGAACACTAAACCACATGTCGCTACAACCCAAAATTCACAGTCAAAAAATGTGTGATAAATCTAGCACCATAATAAAAATGAAATCACTACACAGTCACATCACAACATTTACCTGAATCTCAATTTTGAATGGGTAGCTGATAATGAATTTAGCACAACACGGATAGCGCGATGACGTTACCTGGTCTATAATAAGACGTGAACCATGGTGTGCATTGAAGCAAAGAGGCGACTCTGTCAACTTGAAGGTTCAGCGAGTAGCAGTATGCCAAAAGGCTCACATCAAAAATTAACAAAAAATGAAAGGTGGGGAAATCTGGCAAATGCACATGTGTGGAGGGAGGGAAGCCAAAAGGACGTAAAATGGGAGGAGGGTAAGAGACAGATCAGAATCAGACAGAGTAGTGGCAATGTTTATAACAACGGCGAGGATCGCGCTGCGATCAACGCAAATTCAATGAGACTTAACTATGATAAACATTTTCTTTCTTACCAATGCTCCTAATAGCAGAAAACAAAATTTCATATCTATAGTTCATTTACGTGTCAAATAGTCATAATGCTGTTTATCATTCATAATGTACTTACTGCAAGAAATATAATTATTTACTGCCATTCGTATTAATTTTCATACTATTACAAACAATAAAATAAAAATATTATTTAACATGTTGATAGGTTATTTACATATCAGTTTTTGGCATTCAACCAAACCATTTTATATATATCAGCAAATGTCGGTCTATCACAGGAACCCTAGCAGATAGCAATCTTTTGACACAAACAAGAACAGGATTTTTCAGTTAACATAGCGTTCATTGACATTGAGATTTTGGACATGTCAGGTTTTGGAAAAAGCTACAGAAATAAATAATACCAAAGTACAAATTAAATTATAGCCAATTCACAGTAAAGTGAGCACTATTGAAAGCCTTCTCATTTGGAATAATAGTCACTGTATTTTAGCCTAAGACATTGACTTCTGAGTGCGGTGAAATACACTGAGGCGACAAAAGTAATGGGATACCTCCTAATATCGTGTCGGACCTCCTTTTGCCCGGCGAAGTGCAGCAACTCGACATGGTATGGACTCAACAAGTCGTTGGAAATTCCCGGCAGAAATATTGAGCCATGCTGCCTCTATAGACGTCCATAATTGCGAAAGTGTTGCCGGTGCAGGAGTTTGTGCACAAACTGAACTTCTCAATTATGTCCCATGAATGTTCTATGGGATTCATGTCGGGCGATCTTGATGGCCAAATCATTCGCTGGAATTTTCCAGAATGTTCTTCAAACCAATCGCGAACAGTTGTGAACTGGTGACATGGCTCATTGTAATCCATAAAAATGCCATCGTTGTTTGGGTAAATGAAGTCCATGAATGGCTGCAAGTGGTCTCCAAGTAACTGAACATAACCCTTTCCAATAAATGATCGGTTCAGTTGGACCAGAGGACCCAGTCCATTCCATGCCAAAACAGCCCACACCATTATGGAGCCACCACCAGCTTGCACAGTTCTTTCGTTGACAACTTGGGTCCATGGATTCGTGGGGTCTGCGCCACACTCGAACCCTACCATCAGCTCTTACCAACTGAAATCGGGACTCATCTGACCAAGCCACAGTTTTCCAGTCGTCTAGGGTCCAACCTATATGGTCAAGAGTCCAGGAGAGGCGCTGCAGGCGATGTCGTGATGTTAGTAAAGGCACTCGAGTCTGTCTTCTGCTGGCATAGCCCAGTACAGCCAAAGTTCGCTGCTCTGTCTTAACGGACACGTCTGTCGTATGTCCCACATTGATTCCTGCGGTTATTTCACGCAGTGTTGCTTGTCTGTTAACACTGACCATTCTGCGCACACGTCTGTCTCTGTCATTAAGTGCAGGCGGATGGCCAATGCGTTGTCCATGGTGGGAGGTTATGCCTGAAATGAGGTATTCTGGGCACACTCATGACACTGTGTATCTCGGAATGTTAAATTCCCCAACCATTTCCGAAATGGAATACCCCATGCGTCTAGCTCCAACTATTCCGCGTTCAAAGTCTGTTAATTCCCGTTGTGCTGCCATAATCACATCAGAAAGCTTTTCACATGAATAACTTGACTACAAATGAAAGCCCAACCAACGCTGTGCCCATTTATACATTTTGTATGCGATACTACTGCCATCTGTATATTTGCAAATTGCTATCCCATGACTTTTGCCCCTCAGTGTATACACACTGTGTTTATTACTTACATGCCAATATATATTTTAAACAGTGATTAAAGGATAAGAAACAGCTGAAAGGAAAAAGTAACTAGGGCCTCAAAAGTGCTCACTATAACGAGAACAGCCTATATATAATAAGATTTAAGTGGCTCCCCAAAAGTGAATCTGTCCTGTCGCAATAATTTGTATAAATTTTTCAAATAAACTTATAATTTTAAAGGGATGAAACTATTAAGTTTGTTTTCCCAAGTGAGGTTAGAGCCTTTTTATTTATTCACCAACATGTTTTTTTATATTTGTTTTTAGGAAGAAAGATAGCCCTAGTTGTTATGGAGAAATCTTTTTTTGTGATAATTATATTTACCTTCCATTTTGGTTATTGAAATATATATGTGTAGATCCAAGTTTATTGAATATAAATTCTCAGAAGATCTTTTTAGTTAAACACAATTTTTCGTAAATTTGTTAAATTTAATTTACTTTTATTTTAGGCTGTGAAATGTGCCTTGTTACGTTTGGGAAAACAATCATATTATTACTGTACTTTGGCTTTCTAGCTGACCAGATACTTCTAAAATTCCCATGGAAAAGGTCCTCATAACTTTGTTGAAGTAGTGCCTTAAGATTTGAGGTTAAAATTTTAGTTTACGGAGCCCAATATTTTGTAAATTTTACAGCCAAATTGCTAAAATCTGTTGATGAACTGTGTGTTCTATAAACTAAAATACTTGATTGCAACCAAGCTTAAAGGGTATTGGGTAGTTGTTATTGAGTGCACAAACACAGTAAATTTCATTATCTGGTGTCATCTGAAGATGGCAAAAATGCAAATTTGTTAATAAATTAAGCACGTTTTTGGCAGGAGAGCAAGGCCTTATATTGTGAAATTTAATTTTTGCATCACCAGGCGGTGATGAAAAATTTCCAGCGACAAGTGCACAAAGTGTTGGTTTGGAGGTTGTAAACCTGAAATTATGCCAAGAAATACATATTTGTGTTATGCAAGGAATTCTGTAAAGAATTTAACAGTTTGTTACGTGTGCATAATTCAAGAATTATTTTCTCCAAATAATTTTAAGGTGATGAGGGTTGAAGACTACAAACAGCAAAGTAATTTATTTAAAGGATTATGGAATGGACATATTTACAGTTACAAATAGTATTGTATTTATATTCGCTGCAGTAATGGAGTGTCAAGTTGGCAGCTGTAGGGTTTGATGCAAATTTAACTCTCCTATTAATGTAATCCTTAACTTTATTGTGATAGATGCTCTTGTTCAAATTGGCTCTCAAGACCTCATTAACAGCCACCAAATCTCACTTGACTCAACTCAAAGTTCTTGTTCAATAATAGAACATTTCAGATATGAACATTATTTTACATGTAACAAGCAACTTTTGTTTAGTTAAATATTTCCATCATAACACTTAAGGTATGGTCATGGAAGTAATCTTCGTCATCTCATTTCTGCCGTATTGTTTGAAAACAAGGCTCACCAGCTTCATTAAAATGTTACAATAATTACAAACAAATTACAAAAAGAAAAATTAAAATATCACACATTCATTGAATTTTATTGCAAAGTCAGTAACAAAATAAAATAACGAACTATACAATATTCCTGCTATAGTTTTTAACATGCCATCTTTAAAATTTCTTCTCTTAGTGCTTTTTTTTTCCCCCCCTTTTCATTATAAATAAGATTATGCCAAAATGGTAAGCTTGAAGGGAGAGTGTATTACCTTTATCTTCTTCTATGGCAGGTGATAGTTTATCCTGGAACTTAGCATTGATGAACTGTCTAGTGGCAAGTGTTAAACTATGAAGTAGAGGCCTTCCAGGTTAGTTCTCAGAGAAATTCTGCTTTCTCCGATAACTAATACTAATTTGCTATGACAATCTACTTAAGGTGGCCTAGTGCCCTTAGTTTTTTGTATGGTGTCTTTTCACACCACGGAATCTAGTGTGGGCTGGTGGTGGCGGCGGCTATGAGGACATTCATTTGTAGGAATGCTATACTGATGTACCCAGTGTTAATGAAAATGTGGTGTCGTGCATTTGTGTCTACTTATCTCACAATAAAATTCCCTAAAAATTTGAGTGTGTATTAACAGGGTAGCGATACAGAGAAAACCAGGAAAATAGGGTAACTTCTGGGAATTTTAAACAGTCAGGGAAAATAAGGAAATGTTTGGGAATTTTCTGTGAGATCAGTGAATTTTTGTACACGTTAAATATTCAAATTATTTTTAATTGCCTGTGCAAAAATGTTTGATATTCATGCAATATTTTGCAAATGATGTATTTGTAAACAATGTTTACAATAGCATCTCAAATGCAGCTAACTACATAATTGTATGTGTTGGTTTGCTCAACACCTCTTTATTTTCATAGTTCTTTCATATTGTAGATGCTGGTTATGCACATTATTTCAGTTTAGGGTGAAACACTCAAAAGGTGCCTCATGTAAACGATAGTAGTTTTTATAACAAATACCTTATTAAATGTGTTAATGTGTAAGCAGCTCATATGTTAAACAAAGCTAGATACATACACTGGGTGCAATATTTAATTATGTTAGATAAGATATTTGCACACCAACACAAATGTATGATATAACAAATATAAAAAGTAATGAAGCTTTTAACACATTTCAAATTGCAAGGTTGATACTTCCAAGTTTGCACAATAAAGTATCTAAATAAATTGAAAAAATTTGATGGAAATGAAAATATTTCCATTGAAACATTTAAGTAACTGTAAAAACAGCCTATATTAAAGTCCAGCTGTCATTTGAGATTTTACACACTTCCGTTTGCATTACATTCAGGACATGAGTACGGTAGAACTCCAATTATCCGAATCGCAGATTATCCGAATTTGCAAAATAATTATTCTGTCTACGCGCGCTATTGTCCTTCCCTCCGCGAAGCTAGTGTAGGCGCAGAACATTATTGGGATGATCACCGTCTCATAGTACAGTTCTATTATTGGCTGTCGCCAGGTGGCCGGCCCGGCCCACCTGTCACTGTTCGTTTTTATTAGTCAGTCAGTGTGACCGTATTTTGTTCGTGACTGTGTCGGTTTGTTGTTTTGTTTGTTGGTGCGATTCGTCGTTCACCATGGCTTCTAGAAGAAAACGTGTTGTGTTATCGTTAGCGGATAAACTAAACATTATAGAGCAATCAGATAAAGGAGTTACGGGTAAACAGTTGGCTGAGATGTACGGTGTTGGACAACCAACAATTTCGGACATTAAAAGGAGCAAACCTACACTTTTAAACTTTGTATCAGTGCTTGAAAACGAAGATGGAAGTTCTTCAAGAAAATCAATGAAGGCAGCAACAAACAAAGGTTTAGAAGATGCCATTTTAAGTGGTTTTTGCAGCAACGTTCTATGGGAAACCCAATTTCGGGTCCGATTCTCTGTGAAAAAGCTAAGATCTTAGCTCAGAAGCTTGGTTGTTCATCCTTTAAAGCAAGTAACGGCTAGCTAAGAAATTTTAAGTTCAGGCACGGTGTCCGTGAATTAGATTTAAGTGGCGAGAAGATATCAGCAGACTCCAAAGCTGTAAAAGATTTTATTGAAAGTTGTAGCAGACTCCTACGATCCTGAGTTTTTGTACAACGCCGATGAAACCGGTCTTGTTTGGAAAGCTCTAACTAAAACCACTTTAGCATCTAAAATGGAATGTAGTGCTCCAGGACATAAAGTTAGTAAAGACCGTGTTACGGTGCTTAACTGTGAGAACTCTACGGGAAGCCATAAAATACCCCTTCTGTTGATAGGAAAGTCAAACAGCCCAAGAGCATTTTAAAATGTGAAAAAGCTTCCCCTCTTTTATAAAAACCAACCCAAGGCTTGGATAACTGCAGCATTGTTTACCGAGTGGTACGACAAAATTTTCATCCCTGAAGTGAAAAAGCACTAAAAATGTCTTGGAAAAGAAGGCAGTAATGTGCTTTTAATTGTTGATAATGCACCAACTCATCCCACCAAAGAATTGTTGCAAATAGGGAATGGCCGGTTTAAAACAATCTTTTTACCGCCAAACGTCACAAGCTTATTGCAACCAATGGACCAGTCTTTTTTTTCAAAACCATGAAACGCTATCACAGAAGGCAACTTTTAAGGAAACTTTTGGTAGAGGGCGAACAGGAAGAAGGTGTGTTGGCTAACCACAAAATAAAAAATTTGAAAGATTGCGCTTACACGGTGGCGGAAGCTTGGAGCTTGGTTAAGGCAGTCACATTAACACGTGTGTGGAACAAGTTGAAAGGCATATCAACTGAAGAAGAGAAGGAAAAGGAGAAAAGGGAAAAAGAAGCTCATGAAAAGGAATGGGAAGAGACAGGAGAAGATGAAGATGATGTTTCACTTGAGGAATTCAGAAACATTCTTTTAAAAATTCCTGGACGTTCAGAAGTTAGTGCTGAAGATATGGGAGAGTGGATGGCGTGTGATTCGTCAGACCCTGGGTTTCAAATTCTAAATGATGATGAACTTATTGAAAGCGTGAGAGAAGAAAGTGTCGAGGAAGAAGATGACCTTAATGTCGAAGTTGAAGCAGACACGGGACCATCAGCTAGTAAAGCATTTGCCGGCCTTGAAACTGCGTTGAAGTGGATGGAGCGTCAGCCCGAGTGTCACCACATGCAACTTCTCACTGTCAAGCGGATACGCGACTTGGCTGCCCGAAAACAGATGAAGACAGTCAAACAGTGTACTTTGACCGAGATGTTCAGCAAGCAATGACTTTCATTTACAGTACGGTACGTACTACATACTCTACTAATGTACAGCACTTGTAAGTACGCTTAACATGTAAAAGTGTTGCCTTTTCACTTAATTAATTAAAAGCTCTTTTTCTTTAAAAATAGTTTTTTTCTCCCATTTTCAACATATATACAGTAATTAATTAAAATACCCTTTTTTCGGGAAAAATCCAATTATCCAAATTTTTGGTTATCCGAATGTGGTCCGGTGCCAATTGATTCGGATAATTGGAGTTCTACTGGACTTGCAATGTTCAATGCATGTTTGTTGTTTGTGTCTGCAAACACTCTTGCACAGTGTTTGCAGAACTTCATTTTCTTATTTTTCCTCCTTGTGGAAAAAAGCACAAATGCCTTCCACTGGTGGGTTACAACTTTCTTGTTGAGTTTGGATTCCTACCAATTTTTTCTTAGATCTTAGTAAATCTAGTGAAAGAATAGGTATACTTGAACGCTTGATCAAATTTGGTTTCATCTGAGAAAGATCTAGGTTTTTAAAATATGTGCGCTGTGCCATTGTTTCATTATTAATTTCTCGGAAGATTATTAAACTGTTTATTCCTGCAATATTGAGGAGGAGAAAAAAACACTGTAAGAGGTAATCTGCAACTTATGCGAGATATTGAATATTGTCCTTTTAACTCGTCAACATCAACCCCTCCTTTGGTCAAACTTTAGAACGTTAAGATTTCAGGTTTTTTTCTCCTGCCTTCATCAATTCTGTTATCAGAGTGCATTGTGGACAGTACAAACACATTTTTATTGCATCATGGAACATACTATACCAACACACCTGATTTATAAAATCTGAATATACTGCTGCATGGAGGCCTGATTTTCGTGTTCAAAAACAGTAGTGGAAGTTTTCTTATTCTTGATTAATGTCCTCACAATAGTAGTTTTCTGTTCAAGCAGTTTCTTGGCTAAGGGAATGGATGTAAAATAATTTTCCATTATAATGTTCCTACCAGTGTTCAATATTGGATCTGAAATACATTTGACAACACTACTAGAAGTATTTTCCACTTTGTACAGGCCACCTGGTTGCTTTCTAGCATATATTTCTAGATTTTATGTATAACATTTACGGGCATAAATCTTAATGCCACATTTGGCAGGTTTGTTCGCGATATACACATGAAATGAGTACCTGCCTTGGAATGCTTCCAGCATTTCATCTGTAGTTGAGTATTCTCCAACCTGATAGTTAAATTTACATCGGGAGATGAAATCTTCGAAAACTTGCTTCCAGGTTATCAGTTGCTCTGTGAATGTGCCCGTCATTTTTGTCATAAAATGTCGGAGCATGAAGTATAAGATAAAATCTTCTCATAAACATTTTAGCTCTGAAACAGTCTGGAGAGGTCCCATCATCAATCTGCAGTTCCTCTAAATTGGTGTGCTGAGCATTCTTTATTCCAGTCATGTACAATAAACCTAATACCGCTGACACCTTTGAAATCTGTGTCGGTACAGTCTCTTTCATGACTGTAATTCCTGTGAACATTTCTCAAATAAATGTTGATATTGTGCACAATTTCTTCAATAACACAGGAATGGAAAATGGTCAGTAAAGTCAGTAAAAGTCAGTTTTTTGTACCATTGTTTATAATTTGTCGGTTTTCTTAAAAACTGGTCTGTTATGTTAGTATAATTTATGTTGGAATGGGATTTCATCCCAGTTTGGAACCACCTTTCAATATGACATAGCTTCTTTCCATGGTAAGTACTTTTTATTTCTCCTTACTTTTGTTTTTATGTAGTTTATGGTTTAAGTATTGGCTCAGTGATGAACAATCTGTTTTGTATTATTGTCTACATTATTCCTGACAGCCTTATTTTTTTCTCGTTTAAGCTTAACCACATTTTATTGAGTCAGTCAATGGCTTTCCAACTCAAGCATTTGTTGGCTTGAGTTCAGCTCTTGGACTTTTCCAAGCCATGTCTGTAATGGGCACAACAGAAGTTGGCCAGGTTTTATAAGGGTTCTGTTTTTCCTTCCACTTTATTCCAGTTTTAATATATAATTTATGTGAACTCATCACCATCTTAAGCTAATATGCAGTAGACCCACCTTGAGACTTCCATTTTTAGTGTTAATGTTTCCATGATTTCATCACATTTAATGGGATGATATTAACATATTTATCTCTTATTTTTGTCTAGTGTAATCGAAAATCATTTCTAAAGTGTCGTTCAGTATTTGAAATGATATAGTACAAGTACATTAAATTTGTTTTTCTGCAATTTTGCACTTATATGTATATGTAGCAATACTGTACAATATTAAATTTGCATAAATAGTTTATTTCTCTAGTTTGTGTTTTCAAATTTGATGGCAAATGTTGTGGACAGGTATTTCATTAGTGTGAAATTACCTGAATTTTATTTCTTTTTGTTTCAGGTTTTTGAAACTTCATCTGCTGTGTCCATGTAGCTCCATTAAATTATTTTATGATAGACTTTACAAGATAAACAATGGGGAAGTACACTTTTAAAGCTGAGTGGTTGAGGAGAAAAGACAAAAAATGGTTATTGTATATCAGAGTGGGGACAGAAAAGGAGTAAAGAAGAAATGTTCTGTAGTGTGTGTTATAGGATTTTCTATAACGTGGGGATTTGAAGCTATAGAACAGCATGCTTCATCTCATAAACATAAGGATGAACGCAGGAAGGGTTATTCCATCGAAATCAAGGGACTAGAGCTGCACCATTTTTGATTTTGATAAAAATTTGATCTTTTTTTTATACTATTGCCAAGGTGAAAGAAAAACATTAATTTAGATGTTTACCTAAAACAGGTGGATGATTACAGCAATTTTTTATGCACTGCAAGCAAATTTCACAGATTTCGGAGATTTAAGCAACTAGCAGTAACTTTTTTAAGTAATAAGTCACCTGTTGTGGAGTTTTGAGTCATATAAAGGCTTACATAAAGTAGTATTACACTGTATATTTATATTACAAAATACATTTTGTATTTTCAAGATGGCGACCATCTGCTTTCAGCATTCAGATGATAGTTTCCCCCCCCCCTGCCGCACTTCATACCCCACCCTGCTTCACCAAAGTTGCATTTAGAGATGTGATGTTTTGTGTGCCTAGTGTATACATGAACAAAAGTGTGCAACATCAAAGTTATCTGAGTTGAAGACTTCCTTCCTAGAAAAAATAGTCTCCAACTTGGAAAAAAATGAAAATTAGCTTTTTTCGAAGCCAAAAAAAGTTGTGGGAAACAAAATAATTTTTTTAGTTTTTTATGAAAGATACTCCTAATGAATAGCTATAGCGCACATGTTGTCTCATTTTGTTATTTTCACCCCTGTTAAGTATACGGACCTTTAAAAAACAAAAAAAAAGTTTATTTTAAAATTTAATCTGTTGTGCGAGTTTTACAGTATCTATGCAGCGTGCACACAATACTACCCATTTAACGCAACATGAATCATAGTAGAACACCACGTGCATGTTGATTCATTGTCAACAGTACAGTAAGTGGTGAATAGATGGTGTTATGTTAGCAATGCACACACTATTCACAGAATGCACATCCGTTTAATGTGTTGAAACAGATTATTGTGATTTTTATTTAATACGTTCGTACGTGATGATTGCGTCCTTAGTAACACACATCTGCCTCGCTTTGAGTCATTGTGTTTCTTCATGTGACATACAAATGCAGTCACCACTTATTGTATTGATGAAAAGGAATCAATATGCACATGCTGTTTTGTAGTGATTCTCTATTTTCGCACCACTGATTGGTGCAGGCTGACTATGACATTGAATGTTCGGCTAACAGATGAGGTGCTGTGATGAGTACGTACACGACACGGGACTCGGCTACACAAGAAACCATTATTGTACAGTGGAGGCGATGTGGTGTTAGATGGGTAATATTGTGTGCAGGTTGCATAGATACGGCAAAGTAGGTGCTGGTGACTTGCCCGGTATAATCCTACTTCATTCTGAATGTCAATAACATTAGGGTGACAATGGTTACTAAGCGTTAACACATTGTTTAGGTAGTGCAATGTAAAAAAAAATTGAAAAATTTACAATTTTGCTACTACATGATTAAATAAATAAATAAATAAATGTTTACCTACTGTACTGTAATTTGAAAACTGTAGACAGTTTAACTTGAGAAAAATCAAGGGCAAATTTCACGAGAAGATGTTTTAAGTCAACTTATTACATGTAATGGTAATCACTCTGTAATGTCCGAAAGTCTGAAGATGATGCAACTGTTTCATGAGATTGCATCATGCAGATAAGCACATGATTAGACGCATCCTACCTGGAGCTTAAGTCTTTCGTAATCTGTCCTGGTAGCATGTTTTGTATTAAATTCAAGTGACAATGGAGTGTTCTGTTGGCTGTTTTGTTAAGGATGAGAGTCATAAAGTTGTTTACTCTACATTATCAGAGTTAATAATTGAAAGTGACATTTAAGTGATTAAATTAAAAACATTAATTAGACTTAGAACATGTGTGGATGAAGTTGTAAATATCTATACATACAATTACAAGAAATATGCTGACAAATTCTTTTATTTGTATGGTAATAAATGTTAGTGACCCATTTGTCATGCACAAGAAACCTATTTTGAAGTCCTTAAGGGAAATCACTATGCAGCTGTCTGCTAAACATGAACATCTGAAAGTTGTACCGGTAAGGCTGTATGTGCACGCTGTTTTCAAAAGTTGAATAAAACAGTAGAATTAGAGTTTGACAGAGAAGAACACAACAATGATGGTAATTTTGAGTGAGAATGCATTCCTGTAGAATTGGTTAACCACGCATGTGCTGCTTTGGATGGATCTCATATTTGATAACCAAGGTTTCCTCTGTGTAAAGGAAGACAAAGAATGGAGCAAAATATTGATAACCTATCATGTGAAATTAGAAACAAGTATCTCATTTTCCAATGGTGCCACTAACCATGAAGAAATTACTCCGAATAAAAATTTAGGTTCCCTTGAATTAATAGAAGAGTTAAAGGAGAAATTTGCAGATGCTAGCATATTTGATGAGAAATACAAAATTATAAGTTTGGTGCCAAAATGTGGGAGCATTTCTAAAACCAAATTGAGTTTAAGTGTAATGAATATTTAATAAGGAAAAACATGGTGTGGTACCTAATGTTCATAACAAAAAAAGTGGAAATTGCTAAAGTAATGAAACCGTAAAAGTTTTGACAGATGTTTACAAGAGTGATGATCTAAGCAGAATCATGCCTGTTTAAAGGACTGTGAAACAGTCAGATCTTCAAGTGGAGCGAAGACAAAAGAACAAAAATATCTAGTACTCTTTAATTTAATCAAAGTTTACTTGAAATTCAAAGAAACTCATCCATGTATAAAGATGGGTATTTCAAAGTTTGCTTCATTAAGGCCCAGTGTTACATACTAGCTGGTGCTAGTGGCACACATTCTGTATGAGTGTGCATATAGCACCAAAATGTGAAATTAATGTTGCAAGCTACAGTGAGTAAAATGTCATACAAAGATTTTATGAAAATTATTGTTTGTGATTTAAAAGATTGTTGTATGCTTCTACAATGTTATAAATTTCTTGGAGTTGATGTACTGGATGGCATCATCTGTGAGGAAGATGAGCTACTGAGTGAAATAAAGTACAAACAATGGTTATCAACTGACTGCTGTGAGCTTGCCACCTTAGTAAAAAAATATGGAAGAGTTTTTGATTGATCTAAAGGAAAAGTTGATAAAATAAAAAACCCATCACTTGACTGCATTTTATTGGTTTAACGAACAAACCACATTACACCCATTTGTTGTATATTACAAAGAAAGTGATCCCACGAAGTGTGAAACCTTTTGTGTTGTCAGCGATTATTTGACACACAACACTGTAGGTGTTCACACCTTTCAGAAAGTTCTGCTTCAACATTTGAAAGACAGATTTCCCAACTGGACGAAAGTGTATTATTTTAATGACTGTTCAGCTACTCAAAACAAAAACAAATAAAACTTTGTTAACCTGGCCAAGCACAAAGATGATTTCAGTTTGTCTGCTGAATGGCATTTTTTGTGCCACATCACATGGTAAAAGTCCATGTGATTGTGCCGGAGGTACAGTTAACGTCTTGTGACAAAGGCTAGTTTACAACTAACCACTGAAAACCACATCGTATCGCCACAAGAAATGTTTGAATTTTGTTCAAGCAAAATTTCTGGAATATCATTTTCCTTTGTCTCGTCAAAATATATTGTTTGTGAAGAGAAGTTACTTGAAAGATGATTTCAAGAAGCTGAAACCATTCCCAATGCAAGAAAGTATCATGGTTTTGTTCCACTAGATGGAGATAATCTTGCTGTCTACCAATGCTCATCATCACAGTACTACTTAGTGGTACCCATCACCAAACAACAAGAAGCTCTTTTGCCAGACCTAAACTTTTGTGTTTTTTGTTTGTGACGGTAACGGGTGGATTGATATTGTTACAGGTAAAGAAACTGTGGAGGGTGTAGAGTAAAAGGTCATATTTTTTCATCGTAAAGGCCCAAGCACTCGCTTCAAACTTACAAAGCTATTAAATGGCATGGGTAAAAAAAGTGAATATTTTAAGAACGCTGCCATTTGAGGTAGTAACTTACAATGGAAGAACAGACAACATAAGCAACAAACTGAGTGAAATGTTATCAGTGATTTTCATAGAGAGAATGGCACATACTACACAGTAACATTGCTGCATAAACATGGAGTTTGTAAATATGTAAATATTAGTGTAAGTGTACAAACAGTGACTGTAAATTAGTGTAAATTGAATTGTGAATGTACAAAAAGATGACTAGAATGTAGACATAGCAGTAAAATTTAATTGTCTGGTACCACAGCTAGAATGAATTAACTTGTGAAGTGATTAGGTACTTATTATGCATAAAGCTGTTTTTGATGTTTTGAGGTTACTTGCCAGCATGCAGAAAACGTGACATTGTCACTCTCTTCAACTAAAGCAAAGAGTAGTTCATATTCACATTCTTTTGACACATTTTAATTAATCACACACAATTTATATAATGCACAATAGATTTAATTTAAAAATCAACTTTTTTTTTGTGTTTTTGAAAGGCCTGTGTACTTATCATGAGTGAAAATAACAGAATGGGACTACTTGTGCCCTATAGTTATTCATCAAGAGCATATTTCATAAAAAAAACAAATTTTTATTATAACTTTTTTTGGCTTTGAAAACAGCAAATTTTAGTTTTTTTATACCAAGCTGGAGACTATTATTTCCTAGGCAGGAAGTCTTCAACCCAGATAACTTTGATGTTGCACACTGTTCTACATGTAGACACTAAGCACACAAATTATCAGATCTCTAAATGCAACTTTGGTGAAGCAGGGTGGGGTATAAAAGGGGTTAAAAGTCATCTGGATGCTGAAAACAAACTGTCGCCATCTTGGAAATACTAATATTTATAATTTAAATATACAGTATAATTGTAGCTTATGGAAGTTTTTAAATGACACTAAAAAACTCCATGATAGTTGACTTATTAATAATAATAATAATAAAGTTACGGCTAGTTGCGTAAACCTCAGAAATCTGTGAAGTTTTGCTTGTAGTTTGTATGAAAAATGGCTTCCATTATCCACTTGTTGTAGGTAAAAATCTAAATAAATTTTTTGTTCTTGCATCTTGAGGTTAAGGTAACGTAAGAGAAAAATTTTATCAAAATCAAAAATTGTGCTGATTCAATTTTTTTTTTTTCTTAATTTTATGATTTTATATGGAAAATACCTGGAATAAACTTGCAGTATCTCAGTTACATACAATGAGTGTTCGTCTTTGTCCTCTAGATGAAAGTAGTTCGTCTCCACAGGCTAGTTCGTCTAAGCATTGTGTGGGAACTGTGCTTCTCTATAGTCTCGGGGAGGGTTCAACAAGAGCTGAAATCAGCTGGGTGATAAAATGATTTCAGCACAAATTTGCTTGTGAGCCATCTTGTGAAGGTATTGGTGACATTTTCAATTTAATATTTTTGAATGCTTTTCTTAAAGATTTTTCACTTCCGAGAACAAAGGCCCGGTATATAACAAGAGATGCTCTAGCTTCATACTTCAGGAAACAATTTGAGTGATATTGATGAAGCATACTACACCTTATGCTAAGATAAGATCACCAATGCCTCATCGCACAAAGAATTAAATCGCTGTTAGATACAGGTCACCAACAAAGGAAATTATTGTGACTAGGCACCTTCAGACATTTTTCATTGGGTCAGCAACTACTAAACATTTATTTAATAAATTGAAAGAGGCTTTTGATTCTGCCCAACTTCCAATCTCAAAACTATTATCGTTAAGTAATGATGGGCCTAATATAAACAAGGCTGTCACTAAACTTTTCAATGATTACCTTATTTTAACTGGTAGACAACCAGTGGCAGACATTGGCATTTGCAATCTTCACGTAGTCCACAATGCATTCCATAGTGGCATCGCAGAACAAGGAGAGAGCTTCAAATTAAATTTTTCTTTGCATGATTTTTTAATGGATGTCCATCTCGATGGGATGATTTCACAAACATTCAAATCAATCTCTCAGTACCACATCATCATTTTGTTAAACATGTATCTTCTAGTTGATCTTCACTAGAAAATGCTGCTGAAAGACTCCTTGAACTGTGGCCAGTTGTGGTTACATTTTTTAAGGATTTTGTTCCTAAGAGTCCTAGTCATTTGAATAATTCATCTAAATTCAGGAATATCCTCAGTCTCTTAAAAGATGATACCATCAAAGCAGATGTTACGCTTTGTTGCACACATGCTCGCTTGTTCACAAAATTTACCAGTGTGTTCCAGAGTGAAGAGCCCATGGTGCATATGATACATAATGAACTAAAAACACTGGCAAGAGCTCTAATGAATCGTGTTTGTAAGAGTTCAGCCCCCCTGTCACTTGAAGCATTCACTAGTGAGTACTAGACACCGTCAAATTCTGTTATCTGTGAAGAAAGGTTGTGTGAAGAATTGGAAAAACTTACTGAAAAGGAATGGCTCCTTTTTTTTGACACAAGCAAGAAAATGTTTTGTAGCAAGCTGCAAACATATTTTAAAAGTCATTAGACAAGCCCCATCTAAAAATCTTCAGTGTTTAGATCCAGTTCAATGGGTTAGAGTAGGAGCTTACAAAGATATTGTGAATGTGGCCAAAGCACTCCCAGTTTGTTCCTGTGGACATTCTCATAGATGAGGGAATACTTCCAAGCCTTGAAGAGGACAAAATTGTGAGAAACTCTTTTTGAATAGATACATACTGGAATAATTTCTTTAAAGTGACAAAACCATCAGGTGATCTCAAGTATCAACTTGTTACGAGGGTAGTCAGAGAATAATTATAGTTCTCATAGTAGTGCTGATATAAAGAGGGGATTTTCCAAATTGTACTGTATTTTGACAGTTGACAGAGCTAACATCTCTGAGAGAACTCTGAATGCTCACCTGTTTGTCAAAGATACATTGCATCATACATATAAGATTTAATGTGCGAATGTTGCTCATGAGCTAGTAGAGATAGCTAGAAAATCTTATGTTCACTTTAAGATGTACTGTGAAAAGTATAGCGTTTGATTAAAGAAAAAGATAAAAAAAAAGGAGAAAATAAGATAGAATAAATAAAAAAGATGCAAAATGAAGAGGAACATATTAAAGAGAAAGAATTGACATTACAGAAACTAAGATAAGAGGAAAAAGAGAAGAGAATGGTGGCCAGAACATTACTGAGTGATGCAGTCAAATGTTTGGAGGAGGACACTGAAAAAAATGATAGTTGCATTGAACACAGCCCAGCTCATGCTTGGAGTCCAAAAAGCTCTGAAAGAAGACAAAAAAAAAAAAAACATGGCTGCCATTCAGACACAAGTATAGAAAAGGAAGTCCTCATTAATTTCAACAAAAGACAGAGTTCATCGGAAAACTTTTTCACTTTTGACACAGTTTTTTTTACATTAATTGTATTTAATTGTAAAATTATCTTGTGTATTGCAGTGATGAATAATAATTGGTATAGTGAAAAATTTTTTGGTTTGCAAGTAACTTTTAATCTGCAATGATGTCAAATATTTAATGTTCTCTAAGAGATTAATGTTGTTTGCATTGTATAATTTCTCAGGGTTTTTAAAAATTGAATCTTTTAAAAATTGAATCTTTTTAAAATTCACATGTGTTATTGTCATTGTTGTAATATTTATGCATAATGTATTATCATTTTCATTAAAATATTGTCAGAAAATATTTTGTCTGTAAAAGAGGCGAGATATGCCTAGCTATGGGGATGGTGGAGGCCAGATCTAAGGAAAAAAAAAGTTCCACATTTTCCTTTTTAACAATATTTGTTGTCAGTAATTATTCAGTATTTGGTCTGTTTTTTTTATAGTCGGTAATATCAGTATTTATGACCTTTTGACCAGTTTCCATCCCTGATATTATTAGCAGGATAAATAATTTCCAGCAGTCAATAATTGTTTTTGTTTCTCTCGCCATCCCTCTTACACCCCTGGAAGATGAATCACAATATTGTGTTGCCTAGTGCAAACATTTGTTCTGGGAGGATGCATCGACCAATGTGTTTATCTTTTCCTAAATATGAAATGCCCACATTGTCGTCTTCTTCGCACTCGGTCATTATCACATGATTGTTCTGTATCTGTTTAGTGAACATTATGCTCACTAGCTCTGGCACTGTTGTTGGAATCTGAAATTTCCTCGCCAGTATTAGCATGTAATACAGTTTCTGTGTGTTGAGTTTCCTGTAGCCACTCGTGTAAGTCTTTAAATAAGAAAATGGAGCCACTTGTAATATGGATTTTTGTAAATGAGCATCAAACAAAACGTATGCTCTAAATTTTACCATACATCAATGAGGTACCCTCCAAAATATAATAATGAAAAATTTCAAAAAACCAAAGTAAATGAAAAAATTTATAAAAAATAGTAAATAGAATATTTTAATGAGTTGGCAAAAGTCAATGGGATATGATTTGAAAACTTATGTAGGCCTATTTGTGCATGGGAATGATATAGGCCGTTCACTCTAAAGTGAGCACTTATATAAACAATTTTTTTTTAAGAAAAACTGTTCATTATAGAATTACAACTCTGGAATGTTGGCTGGCTCACTTCCATTGAAGTTAGTACTATTTATAGTTACACATTGTGGATGGATGCCAACTGGCTGAAAGAAGCTATTTAGAAGAGATTTCAGAGTGCTCACTTTACAGTGAATAGCCTCTACTGGACCTATGAATGGAATTATTGACAATCAATTGTATAGGTGAAAAACTTTAAATGTTTAGGAATTTTACTAGAAAATTTTTACAGTGCAGAGACCCAAAAATCCCACGAGTGCAGTCACTTGTATTATATACTCCACAATTCTATGTATGCTTTAGACTCAACAGTTGGTTATTGCTTGCTCACCAATATGTGGCAAACTTATGCCTAACTCAGTAACACACAATATGATTCTGGGTTTAGTGATTATATTTGACTAGTTCAAAGTTGTCCAGGGCATGTGTATAAAATAATGTTCCAGTCACAAAATAAGCAAAGATCAATGTATGCTTGAAATTAGTCTTAAAACTGAACCCATAAAATTTTTAAGTATGTTGTTATAAAATAGGTAAACATACCTTCATTCTGTATTTGTAGGAGTGTTAATTCAAAAAGTTTTTTCCTATGCTCATTTTTACTTATTTTACCACAATGCAATCACATAAAAAATCTCATTATAGAAAGAAGAAAATATAACTTTGTGTCACACTTAAATTCACCATCTGTCAACTGAATACCAGTCTTTACAGTAATGGCAAGAATTGTTGTAGATTCCAAACTGGCCACTCCGTAAGGGTAGTTAACCAGGTGGCAGAAAATCCGGAGCACCATTGGTTGCGCAATGAGGGAATCCCTTACAGGTAGCCCATGGGCTTAACAAGGCAAAACTTACGGGGCATGCAAACACTTTGTACCTCTAAATATTGTATAGTATTGTGACTGAAGGTTAAAAACTTTACTAGAGAGAAAAACAAAAATAATTTTAAAATTAATTATTAACATTTTTTAATGAGTGAGGGAAATGCTCATATAGCAACAAACAACACGTTAAAGGTTCCTTGTGGGGTGCCACAAGAGTGATAATTCACAAAATGTGAACATTTTTGCAGACTTTAATTATAGGTGTGGTTGTAACATTTGTGTGTGTGTGTGTGTATGTATGTATGTATGTATGTATGTATGTATGTATGTATGTATGTATCCTGTGTAAGCTATATGTCATAAAGTACCACACACAATTTTTCAAGCGAGAAAATCTTATTTGCATAACAAAAAATAGGTAGGGCCTATTAATTTGACAGTAAAATTACTAAAAATTCTTATTTTGTCATACGTTTAATACATGTATCACACAACTTTAAATGGATAGTTGCTATAGTGTAAATATTTAGAAACATGTTATTAGTTAGTGTATAAGGCCCCCATTGACACACGAAAAATGTAATTTTATTGATTGCTATAGGTTGGGGGGAGGGAATATGTTATGACTGGGAAGACCTGGAAAGTCAGAGAATTTCGTTTTAAGTTTTGTGTAGCCACCATGATTAAAACAGTTTTGGTCCTTAGTTTACTACAATGTGTTATCTAATGTTGGTAATTACAAATAAACAATTTTCTATTATTTTAGTTACGCTACATGGCATAATAGGTGCTTTGAACCGGACAAGAAGTTACTGATATAACTAATGAGCCTACTTTCCTCCACATGGGAGCAAAGAATTTTTAATGAAGTTCTTAAAAAATTATGTAGTTGGTTGGCCTTGACATCTTAACACCAACATCGAGAAATATATGAAACAATAGTGAGACAATGACAGATACACATGCACCCTACATGGGATTCCAACCCAAAAAAACTCCTACCATAAGCTAGCGTGCAATCAACTGCTTTATGGAGGTCAGATTCAAAGCATCAACTTTGAATATAATCAGTCTTAATGTTTTGAATGTTAGGGTTTACTAACCTAATATATTTATATGGCTGTCATTTTGAAAATAAGAGTCTGAGCCACTTAAAACATTTAAGGTTACGTGGCCTACCATTGTGCTACTTGTGTGGAGAATTTGTTTGAAAAACTTTATTTGGTACTATCGTACATCATTTCCTAAAAAAAAATAAAAATATATATGTATGTGATGCTATTAATAGATGGTTAGCATACAAAGTTTGGTTGATTTTTGTTAAATTGTTTAATGGATATGACAAACTTATTTAAATCATGTAAGTATACATGGCATTCTATAGCACTTTGATGTGTGAAATTTGGTGGAAGTTAGTTCAATGGTTTCAGAAATATGGCAGAAGTTCCATTTTCTCACCTGGTACTATTTTACAAAAAAAGGCCAGCAAAAGAGGATCTCTGTATGCATAATTGAAGCTCTTGGAATTGGAAGGTATTGGAATTAAAATTGATTCTGACCTATTGATATGACTTGTATGTTATTCAGGGTTTCATCTAGCTTCCACCACCCAAAAATTTGCCTTCTTGCATATATGTTGCACGTAGGCCTCAAAAATATATTATAAGCACCAGTTGCATTCCAAAGTCTCAGTTGGAAAGTATTTCATAATGCAGAGTTATCTAATTGACAATTACAAAGAATTGTCATAAATTTAATTTCACCTATGTTATCTCTGTAGATGTACTTTAAACAAAATTCCTCAGTTTAGAAATATTGTGTTTGGCTGTTTTTTCTGATTTACACTTGCAACATGAACTTGATTTTGAATGTGCTGAACCTTCCCATGCATCTCCATAGTGTGATAACTGTTGTTATTTATAGGCTAGGCTATGGTAAAGAGTAAAGACGTGCACTCAGATAAGTCGGCCAATGTGCTCTCCTAGTCTCCATTACGTACAAGCTGCCTCTTACCTTACCTCACCTCTTATATGTTGCCGTTTTCCATGTTTGATTACAAAAGCTTTGTTAAAGAGCAAGTGTCAGCATCCTGGACTTTTTGAAGAAGCTCCTCTCAAACAACACTGCTACATATACATATCTTTTAACAAAGTTGAACCTATAGTCTGAAATGTGTCTTCTGAATGTATTCATCCTTTGTGTAATATCCTTCAAAGTATTACATAAGAATTTTGTTGCCACAGAAAAACAGTACTCTTCAAAATCTTAATTTTTTTAATTTGAAACTTATATTGCAAAAATTATGGAAGCAGTGAAAGAATTTATTTTACACCTTTTCTACAATCGAGTTCATCTGAGATGATGCAATGCCTTAATATTTAATGTCTTCATAGTCTTTGTGAACAAGGATACCTCTTGCATTGATTGCATTGTAGCATTGTCTTTATTCTACTATGTGCTTGCATAAATGATAATATATCAGTTATTTTGCATTTTGTTGCTAGTAACTAGTGGTGTAGCACATTGGTTTTAAATGGGAATGCCTGACAGTGCAGGTACTACTTTTAATAAAATTAGTTAAACTTGGATCTGAGGGTTTCTTCCCACAAGAAAAACATAAATTTAGTTTGTAAAAGGTATTTGGTTTAAGCACATTATGATCTTTTAAGCCTAGTCTGCTTTTCAGTTACAAGGTCATCAGAAATCTGGAAATTTACATGAGATGAATTATTGGCACAGTCTGGATAGGCGACATAGACAAGAACTTTAAAAATTTTTTGCATACATCCGTATTACCCTCTGTCTATACAAACTTCGTGTCATTGAAATTAAACAGGATATGTAAAATTGTCACTGTGCTTCTATTCTTAGTTCTCAGCTATAAAAATAATTTTGTGATTTCACATTTTGCTAATAATTGAAGTCTCTATTACAAATACTACAAAAGCAGCATACAAGGCATCATGAGGTGTAACATATGCCAAGTAAAAGCAATGAAAACAATCTGTCACACTCGCAGAACCTGACCACTAGTTCCTGCCCACAGTCTTGAACCACTTCTCCCTTTCCCAGCAAATCATTGCTATGAGAAGGCAGGAAAAAGGGGAGGGAGAAATATTATACTGGGTACTGATACCATGAACATTTTGGGTGGACTGGTAGTGCAGACAGCGGAAAAGTAACGTAGAAATTAGTTTAAATCATTTCCACAGATTGCAATATTTCACAAGAAAGAGTATTTTGTTTAGTAACTTAACTTTACTTTTCTAAATTTTAGTTTGAGTATTTTTGTAATAATGAGAGAGGTAAAAATTTAATTTCTTGTTAAACAACTACAAATAAAATAGTATGGATTATATTAATCAATTAAAACATATAAACCTAGTAAGCAAGAATATTAAAGAAGTTTGAAGGGTTTAAACTCTCCACATCCTGCCTAATTCGTCCAACACCGCGAAAAATAAATAGTATTACTTAACTGAGACTCGTAATCTTTCTCATCTTGTGCATTGGCAAGTTTTTAATACTAGCTTGCCTGTTATAGTCTGGTTAATGGCAAATTACAAAAAAAAAAAACAAAAAAAAAATGTACAGTTATAAATATTTTAGTGGCTCCCTTTAACATTAATGTTTTGAATGTGGCAAAGAGGTTGTGCAGCCGGGAGGGATGATGAGCCGCAGATATTTCTGGTAATTTACGGCCAACCGTTAGCTGTCAAAGGGAAAAGAAGCAACAGCGCGAGCTAGTATTATTTGAATCTCGGGTGAGTAGTATTTACGGCGCGCACATTAACTTACACTAGGTCGTTCTTTTATTTTATGTCCTCCTGACTTGTCGACATTTCCACTCTTGCATCTTTTTCTATTTTTTATAACTTCTTCATGCTTAGGTGATAATCTGGAAACAGAAACAGGTGGTATACAGTCTTTACCCCATGCTGTGAACATAAAAGAGTGTGGCAGTTAAATTCCGTATTTACACGTGTCGCACGTAGACATTTTTTTCTCATAAATGAGAAAAGTACAGGTCCTGGTCGTCCTTTAGCGACAAGAATAAGATTGTATGTATATATGTATGTGATAAGAATAGTTGTTCCTTCAGCCGTGTACTGGGCTGTGCCACACACTACCATGCTCTGACTGTACGTATTGACCTTGACATTACCGGTAGTTTTATCTACCGCCCACCTCCTATGTCTTTCTCAAGCCTCATGCAGCTGCCAGACTACTAAAAATGACTTGTCACAACAGGCAGACATTCTGTCTTTATCATCGCTCTCTTTAAAATTAATTTTATGCACTTTCGCCACTGTTTAATACATTGTGGCATTTAGAGTGCTGTGATGTGGCATGTAGCCTTGCCACTAAAACACATGCTTATAGCTTTTTCTCCTGAGGTGGAAGCCACTTAACACAACAAACATGCACAATCTTTAACTCAAATATAGAATTGTCTATAATAAGTATCGCATACTTTCCTAAAAAAAAAAGTAGACTTACACGTGAGGAAAACCATGCCCAATGATCATACAACCTCGGTGCACAATTCTAAAAATAACTTCCTTTCCCCCTGCCTTTTAAGTGTGTGTGCTTATCTCCGGTGTACAGTAACAAATTTAATGTCCTACAATCGGCAAGTAGACATGTTGATAAAAACCATTTACATTGTAGAATAAAATCCTGTACATACTTCTACACGATTTCCAAGAGCAATGCAAGAACAAATTTTAAAAATAAATTCACGTTCACTATGTTAAGATTTAGGTGTAGTCGAGTATGATTCTGTTGAAAATTACTGTCATCCTGTGAAAGGCAACGAACAACAAAAAAAGTAAATATTTTTGTGAGAAATAAATATTAGGAGTTGTTTGCTTTATTTTTATAAACTATTTTTTTACAATAGAACTTCCCACTCTCTGTAAAGTAGCGAAGTTATGTAAAGACTTGCTAGAACACCTTGGACTTAAATACTTGCACACCTTTATTACCTTAAGTTCGTAGTAATCAAACTAAAGAACAAAATGTTTCATTAATGGCAACTTCTGGGTTGAATAAATGTATTGAACTATCTCAATTGATGGGAACGTGCTTTGTAACACTTACAAAATTGCTGCAGTAAACACACATTGGGCAGGGNTAACACTTACAAAATTGCTGCAGTAAACACACATTGGGCAGGGCACATTCACGAGTTATGCACACATTAGTAGAGAGCAGGTCCTACGCAGCGAAGAATGCTGGTCGTTTACACTTCGAATGGCAGTAACAATTTTGTTTATTTATTAAAAACATATAAAACACAAACCATGATGATCAACATCAAGCTACAAGGAAATGTTACATGTGTCACAAATTTCGCAAATTATGGTCACAGCTATAGTAGATGCCCACAGCCAAGCCATTGAAAGATTCTAAAAATAACTTCCACCCACCTGCCCAACACAGCGGTTCAAATATGCACATATCTCACAGCTGAAAATTTTTTGCATCTTACAAGTGGTTTTCAGAAAATGGTGAAGTCTTACACCTACATAAATTTACTGCATATTAAAAATAATTTATTAATATGAAGTATGCTGATTAGAGGTCCGGTAAACAGAAACATTACTGTAGTATCCTAAATTATTCACAGTGGCACTGTCATTTTGATTCACCACCATATGTTCTATATATTGTAACTACCAAGTAGCAAAATTAAATGTTAAAAAAAGTGAACAAAAATGCTTTAAACAGAAAAGAATTTCCCCAATGAATATAGAATACAACCATTTCCACAGACAAGGTATTTGTGACTTTGTGTGAAAGATTTTATAACTATCACCACTATTTCTGTATAAATGACAGTACAGTATAGTTAAAAATCCTGCTTTTAACGATCTCCACAACCTTAACTATTAAATTTTGTAGCTGTAACAGTTTTGCAAGCAAAATCTGCCATTATTTTTGCATGTTTATCTGCTATAATCTGGTCCAGAAGGTTCTTCGCACCTCAAGTTGTACCAGGGGGGCCCGCGGTGGCCGAGCGGTTAGCCTGCTCGCCTCTCACCAAGGTGATCTGTGTTCAATCCCCGGCCGGGTCACTCAGAATTTTTCCATGTGGGAATCGTGCCGGACGATGCCGTTGGTCTGCGGGTTTTCTCGGGGATCTCCCGTTCCCCCTCCCTTTAATTCCGGTGCTGCTCCATACTCACCTCAATCACCCTCATCTGCTCTCAAGGTGTCGATGTTAAGAGCTGCCCAAATCTCTCCACTCCACTCTTGGTACCAAAACCTGTATCCTTGATGATGTTTGAGACTTGCACAGCCACAGAACTGTCCTCCTCTGAATGTCTCGTCCACAACTCTGGGTTCACAATGAGCATTCTTTGGTATGTTCCTCCTTTGCACCTTCTGGCTTACGTCCTTTCCCTGAAACATGTGTACATCAATGTCCTTAAGTTAGATATCTCTTATCTTGTCCGCATTAACTGTGGGGCGATTACTTTGGCAGTCTGGCTTGTGCATTCTTGTCCTTTTCACCACTCTGTAGCATTCTTCCTTCCTTTCCTGAGATAAATTTTTCTTGCTGGTTTTGTTTGGCCTGCGTGTAGGCATATTGTTACTGTTTTTGTCAGGTTTAATTAGTGGTGAAGCTGTCATCTGGCCTATTTATCGAAGCATACTATTGGATGGCAACCCTGGATAGGCGTGCGAATGTCCATACTTTTTACAACTCCAATATTCTTGCTATCTATGTCACGAGGGGTGGGTGTTGCAGCCTCTACCATGTTCAGAAGGTCCCCCACTGCTGAATTTGGCCTTCTCAAAATTCTCTGTTTCATGTGTGGCTCTTGGGTTCAGCAGTCCTTCATATGCACTGGGCTCTTGGATATCCTGTTCGGCCACACTCCCAACATTCTCACTGCCTAGAGGGATGAGGGCATAGCTCCCTAACATGGATTCTGGTAACAAAGATTTTCTGGCGATTGTCAGAAATTTTTTAGCCATTTGAAAATATTATTTTTATTTTCAAAGATTTTCTAGCGATTTGTGAGTGTTTTTGCACCTGCAAAGATAATATTGATGACTTTACAATGTTTTGTAACTGACGAGCATTAATTTATATATTAAGGTTCTTATCTTTAAAATATTTCTCAAATTTTAGAGTATATTTAATACTTAAGGAGTTTATTACATTTTAAATGTTTTTTTATGAATCCCCCAGAACAGTGTTACTTAACCTGGGGTCCGCGGACCAATGGTGGTCCGCAGTCTCATCTCTGGACCATTTAACAATAATAAATAAATGCCACCAAAAGTCTCATAATCGCTACGCTTACTTAGCACGACGAACGTGCACCAGTGGACGCAAGGGGGTCTTTGAAAATTGTGCTTGATTTCCTAGGGGTCCTTGGCTGAAAAAGGTTAGGAAACACTGCCCTAGAGTTTTAAAAGTCTTCTGAAAAATTTTGTTTTTATGGATTACCTATACTTTAGTTTTCGTGATTCCCCATAATTCTGAATTATTTTAAAAAGTTTTATTTATTTGTAGAGATTTTTGTGAGATTTGTGGGTTTCCCGCAACACTTTTATGTATAAGTATATTAATTTTTATGTTTTAATGACTTTTGTGATTGTGGAGTCCCCTGCAGGGCCCTCGGGGAACCGACCATGCCTTTCTTGTAGGCCAGGAAGAAGTGCTTGAAATTTTTGTTGCACAGCGCATAAAGGCAAAATTTCCAACTTGTTTTTGTTATTTTTAACTTTTAATGTGTTGCTCATTTCCCAAATTCAGTACTATTTTAATTAAACTATTTTATCAGATATATATATAAATATGTGTATACCAGAATGCATTACTTACGTAAAAATCACAGTAAGAATTTCTAATATTAATAATTATAAATTCATTAATGTTTTGTTATAAAAATTAAACATTTCCGTATTCCAATATAAATAATGATCCTACGTTCTTGGTTTACATTTTAACTCTCATTTTCACTTCAGGATTAAAAATTAAAACTCCCACTATAATGAACATAAAATGGGCCTATAGCAAAAAAGACTTTATCATTATTATTGTGTTAACCATTTATATTTATTGCTGTATAAACTAAAGGGTGCAGAGACATGAGAGTGAAAGCAACATGAAATGCATACAAACAGATACAAATTATACGTATTAAAATATCTGGAAATGTGACTGCAAATTTATGGCAATAGATGTGTAATGCACATAATATGTAAATAGCATGAAACTTTGCACAAATCAAAACACTTGAAAAATGGAGATGTGTAATGTGAATTACAGAAATTCTGTAAGTATAGCATTAGTTAGTATTGTCAAAATCAGAGTTCTGGAATATCGCCTTAGGTAATGTTGCACCCTTAGGAGGACTTTTTGTAATTGATGAAAATATATTTGTACTGACATATGAATAATATGGGTTAAGTGATTAAATGGAAAATTACCTCAATCGTATGTCATTGCAGAGCTATGTCTCCAAGTAAAACCCAGAGGATAACATTAAAAACATACACGAGAACAAGCTAAGACTAGCTATTCTCGTGTGTATTTTCTCTGTTTTTTCCTTTATGACATAGTTCTGCAATGAGGTATCTCAAATAGAATTTAGAATTTATTAATTATCCCAATTGCAAGTATCATTAAAAAATATAGTTTGGTTTAGCCTTCATACAAAATAAGTTACTATTTTTTATTTGTTTTTAGCCTACCTAGTATTTGCATTTGGTTTTGGCTGTGTATGAATTCACATTCTTAAGTCCCGTAACAAGCTTCGTACCTTAGAAGAAAGCACAAAAATCATGATGCTATTTTGCCGCTATGGCAGAATGCACTCCAAAATAATTCCTTCAACCAAGGAAACAAGAGATATCCCTTTCACTTGCCCTAAATTGTCAGTACTATTATTTGGCTGTTTATAGCAGTTTTCCAATAATCACTTCTCCCCGCCAGTTGCTGGGCACTTTTAAACATACTGGTAATTTTTAATGTAATTCATATTAAAATTTACCTTAATTAAATAAATTATTTTTAAGATGCAGTAAATTTATGTAGGTGTAAGACTTCACCATTTTCCGAAAACCACAAATAACATAAACTCTTTTAGCAAGTATGTTTGCATAGCCCACAAAGTTCAACCCATTCAAAAATAGAAACTAAATTAACTAGGCATGAAGAACGAAAGAATTGCAACCTGTAAAGTGTTTTGTTTGATGTTAGTAATTAAGAAATGTAGAATTTGTCAACTACATTACAAATAATGGTTGTTCTGTCTTAATCGATGATCATTCAATGAATTGTTAAGTCAATGTTGATATTATATTCTATACAGGGCTCACATTTTACCCGAGAGTTAACTATCAAACCTTTGATACTGGGTTTAACGTACAGTTATTAATTTAAAAGAATGGACATTAAATTTTTGCAAAAATATTTGTTTTTTTTTTATTATATTTTCCCCTTTGTGTGTGCATAATAAAAAAAATCCTTGTAAGAATAACATATATTTTAATTGCACAAATTATTTGCTGTTTCATGCATATTACTGTAGTAAAATTTTACTTAGGCAGTAATATTACTGCTGCTTGCAGTTGCTAGCGAATAAAGTACACTTTGTGGCCAGTTTTGCCAATAGATAGGTCATTATATATATTCTTGACTTTCCATAGAATGATTCAACTTTTTGATATGCATTTTAAATTGTTTCTTAGTCTTAAGATTGCTCTCAAACTATGTTTGAAACCAGAAGTCTTCAGGGCATTTGTAAACAGCTTACATAAATTATATTGTCATTCGTTGCAGTATTTAAATAATTATAAATTGAGATAATTGAAAAGAAACACACAATCTGCAAACAGTTTTAAATTTATTCGGAAACTAACTCAGATTTTTTAAAGTGTTTAAAGTATCGTGAAAACCAAATGAACTGTTACAGTATGAAGAGCCCTATGTTGTTATTTCAGCAATTATTACCTTGCTGGATCTCACTAGCGAGTATCGACTCTCAGGAGTGTTTGTTCACCTACTACTCACAAGAGTAGTTTTTTTTTTCCATTAAATAGGTCGGGCGGGTACGTACTGGACAATTGTAGTAGTATTGTTAAAGAAACAGCTACCTTTCCCTGGCCTAGCTCGGCCCCCCATTGTGTGAGGGATGAACAGGAAACAGCTACCTTTCCCTGGCCTAGCTCGGCCCCCCATTGTCTGAGGGATGAACAGGAAACAGCTACCTTTCCCTGGCCTAGCTCGGCCCCCCATTGTGTGAGGGATGAACAGGAAACAGCTACCTTTCCCTGGCCTAGCTCGGCCCCCCATTGTCTGAGGGATGAACAGGAAACAGCTCTTCTTTGGAGGATGAGGTGTGACAAATTTGTCGTTTTCATAAAACGTCTTCAGAACGCTGGTTATATCCAGGGAAGCAGCATCGTCCAATACTCAAGGGGGCCAAGTCAGAGGCCGATTACCCCTATAGTCGTGTGTTTGTATTAACAAAAGTAGGTTGTTTTTCAGACAGTTTCTACTGCACGATAAACGTGTAATTTAACTTCATGAGTTTTTATTTTATTCATGTTAATTCTAATCGATTTGCTCAAAATTTTGACTGCTGTACACCCAATTAATTTTTTTGTTTTTGCCAACATGATGAACTGTGTTGACCACAATACAGTATTCCCACAGCATTGCTTCAAGTCTGTTCAATATATAATTACGGTCATTCTTACCACTTTAGAATAGAAGATATTACACAATTTTAGATTTTAAAAGATCTAAAATGTTCTGTATACCTTGACATTCTCTTTGCTAAAGAAAACATTGTATGTGCTACAGTCTTGAATAGTGGTCTTCCCAAACAACACGTACTATTATCAGCAAGTAATTCTTGGACGATGAAATCTTACTATTATGATATGTTATTAGACATGTCACTGTACGCTTATTACCTGAATAATAAAGCCTCTAAGGATGCTCATTTTTATGGTTGCGATGAATAAACCATATAAATACAAAAGACGCTCTCCTCTTTTCTCACATATTACCTAAAAACATTTAAAAATTAATTTAACCAATATTATCAATTTAGTGTTACAAAAATGCAACAATATGGTTTTCTCACGAAATTAATACCATGTATAGCAATGAACTTGTAATAGTGTTCTCATATCTGCAAATATGAATTTATAATTTTCGATATGAAAATTAATCAAAAACTATAAATAATACATTGCAATCATGTGTCTTTGACATAGTAGATTAAGCAAAGAGTGTGGTGGAAGGTATGCAGGGCCTAGCCTCTCGTCGACTGCAAGGTCATTAAAAACCGAGTAAGTTGCTTAAGGTAGCAGGAATAGGAATTGGACGTGTATCAATGAAACATTCTAGCATTCGGCTGGAATGATTTCGGGAAACCAATGAAAACCAGAATCGGGAATGCCAGACCGGGATTCGAATCCATGCACTCCTGCATGCGAATCCGAAGTTTTACCAATGTGCCACCTTGTTTGGTGCGTTTGTGAAGTGGTCAGCATAGATAAACTTTATTTTTGCTGACGCATGCTACCTAACCTTTATAAATGATTGAAAAAGCCCTGTAATTGTTCCTTTTTCCAAAACCAGTGGCATACTTGCTAAAATACTGTTACAGTTAGCTAGTATCTAAATAAGTTGAAAGAATCAAGTATTCCTTTATGTAGTAATAAGTGCCTAATAAGCAAATGCAATACAAAAGAATATTTTACAGCCTTTCATTTTTGAAAAACAAGTTAAAGTTGCTGCTTTCATGTGTCTTGGTGTTATGAAAGTATTATGTGCAATAAAGTGAATATGTAAAGTGTCAAGATATTTATTTAACATTTCCATAAATTTATAATGAATGTTATTTTTGGAGAAAATTATTGCAGGTGCAAAATATCATATATACATCATTGCTTTAAACACACATTAAAAACTACATGAAATATTAGTTTTTCAGGAAACGGTAATATTGAGATTGCACTTTACAATTTTGAAATTTATGCTGTTTTTAAAAATATGTGTTGGATATAAAATGAAAAAATATGTATTTTTCATGAGCGCAGATGCATTCCAGAACAACTAATTGAACAAGTTATACAATAATTCTATTATTTGAAATAAAAATGCCATTTAATGGTTATGCTTGGAAAATATTTTGTTAGCTTGTGCCAAGAATAATTTTTATAGACATCAACAAAGTTATGTTAATCCAGCCCAAAGAATATATTGAGATAACACAAGTTACCGGACATAACTAAGTAGAGTGAAAAGAGTTTGGGCAGCTGTTAAAATCAGGGACTTGAGAGCCGATGAGGGTGAAGCGATGTATGGAGCAGCACCGGAATGCAAGGACGGGAGAAACTGGAGATCCCATAGTTAACCCGCCGACCAGTGGCATCGTCCGGCACAATTCCCAAGTACGAAAATCTGGGAATGACCTTGCCGGGAATCAAACTCGGTTCTTCTAGGTGGGAGGTGATCGTTCTAGCCGCTGCACCACCTCTGCTCAAACAGAACAAAGGATTAATCATGAAAGATGCTATTTGATAATGAACTTAATTCTCTCAGTAGTTACTTTAGCAGCCTAATTTTAGTTTAAATTGACTTAATGGTAACAGTAATGTGTCTTGGTTCACTTGTGACTGCTGAAAATAATTCTTACTTGCCAAATGTGTTGGGAATCTATAAGAGCTTACTGATTTATGATATTTAAGTTTAATAGTTTTTATTTTATTTTCTAGCATGACTGACAAAAGAGGTTTTCAATAGGTTTACATATTTAATGCAAATAACAAGTTGTTCCAGTATTCCAAATTTGATTCAACAGGTTAGTAGTTCCTGAGATGTACTGTAAAAGGTACTTTTTTCTTTCCAGTCAGAACAATATTTTCAAAAATGGCCTGACCAGAGAGATTTATTTTATTTCGCGTATTTTTATTTTTAGAGTAGGCAATACCAGCATACTAAATTTTGTTTAAATATTGTCTAATCGTCAAGTTATGGCATACTAACATAAAAATTTCATAAAACTGCCATTTGAAAATTTGTATTATTTTCTATAATTGTGTACGCTATCATGTTAGGCAACCTACCACGGAAATGTTTCACCTATATGTCGAAGTTGGCGGGAATCGGTTGAGCAACCAGAGATATGATGTAGTTTGTTTCAGGCAACATTATCTTACAAAATAGTCTATATAAAGATATGTTGTAGCATAATTATTGCTTGCTTTAGTTATTATCAGCTTATTAATTCTGATTTAAATAGTTGGTTTGGCAAATGTGGCACACTTGTCATAAATATATATAAAGAAGCCATTTTAAAGGTGCCTAATACAAATAAATCACGTAATTTTAAGTGACCTATAGCATCACTACTTATACTATAGCAAATTTTACTGTAACATCTATCTTCGAAGTTTAGTAGCAATGGTGAATTCATGTTATTATGATGGTATGATTGGTCTGTGTCCATTGCTGACCATTAAACTAAATAAAAATTCTACACACACAGAACTCGCCAAGACAAAAAAAAAACCTTTTACAACACCACAGATAGATAATTAGTAAAAGCCGTTTCCTTGTCAGTAGAAAATAAATATGTATACACTTAAAACGACAAAGACGGACGATCAACTTATTATTACAAAACAGGACAGACAACAAAAGAAAGGACGACAAGAAGACGAAAACACCATACAAGTGAACAAGACAGTGCAAAATCAATATCAGTGGACACAGCTGATCAATAAAAAAAAAACTCAAAACCCTCAAAAAAACCACAATGAAACATAAGTCAGGGAAAAGTATTCCTTGTCATTATAAAACCAAATAAATCCTAACTATCTGTCTGTGGTGTTTTAAAAGATGTTTTTGTTTTTCCGAGTTCCGGGTGTGTGCGCGCACAATTTTTATTTAGTCTCCTGGTCGGCAATGTACGCAGTCCAATCATATCATCATAATACCATTTACTGTAACTGTTAGAGTAATTCTATAAATATGATGTAAAATCATTATTTTTCAAGTTACGACGTACTAAAATGGGAGACCATTGGGGATTCAAGTTAAATTCCATCCTGACATTGTGAACATTGAACATAAAATATCTGGTTCAAATAGGCTGAACAGTTAGTGTGAAATATAATAGCACCAATACTGAATAGCTGCTATTTTGAAAAACAAATGATCCAGTGTGAAATCAACTATGAAAGTAAGCTATCCTACTGCATTTTATAGTTGAATCAAGTTGGGTGTAATTCAGTGAACAGTTTCAAAAGTTTCAGGTAAGTACGCACACACAGGCTGGAAGGCTATCACAAAAGCGTCTCTCTCGCAGACCTCCGTACTGTAGTTGGCTACACACCAAATTACGGCGCGAGGAATTTTGTTTGAATCTTGGGTAAGGCATCGGTGCGAGCATCTGTGTCTTTGTGTTTGCCTTGAATTTTGAATGAATTACTATGAATATTAGACACTTCCTGTATTGGATGTTACATTGTTTGACACTTAAATCACCTGGCTGTATATTTCTCAAGGCCATTTGTACCATAGTAGTAGTGGTGGTAGTAATTATAATCTATCTTTTCCTGGGAAGGTAGGCAAAAAATGGAGTGGAACAGATGCAGTTTTTTTTGCGATTCCTATAGTTTTGCAACAAATTCTTGGCAACTTTTGTGTAATGTTCAAAAATTGTGATTAGTCTGCAGACTCTATTCAAACGTTGCATATAGTTTTTTTTTTATAATGTTAGGTTTTTGTATATATAATATATTTATATTAAATATAAATATGAATCTTTATATTTATTATTTGTTACACAATAATTTTTGTTCAAATTTATAATTTTGCGAAATTTTATCAAGATGGTTTTGTTAGATTAATAGAATTTTCATATGTTTTGTAATATTTGAAGTTTCTAACGAATCTTAGTTTTTGTTAATAATTTAAACCAATTTTTTTAGTAGTCATGGCTAGTTTTTTTTTAGTTGCCTGAGTTTCTGTGGAATTTTTGTGATTTTTAACAACTTTACAATGTTTCCAAGGATATTCAGATATTTTTTTGTGTTTTACTGGGATTTTCTGTGATTTACAAATACTTTAAGCACTTGACCAGGATTTTCTGGGATTCTTAGTGATTTTTGAGTGATTTTTTTTCCCCATCGTGTACATGGATTTTCATAGGTTGTTGCCCCTCGGCCACCAGGCATACTGCTTGGTGAACATTTGCATCTGCTATAGTATTCACAAAGAAGTTGACTGTGATGATGTTACATGCCTCCTCAGAGCACTCCTAGACACACAATATTTTGTAAACTCAGAAAGGTGAAATATAGGATAATACTAATATTGATTAGATATAATAGGAAAGCTTAAATTTTGCCAAATATTCAAAAGTTAGTATCATTGGACAGAATAATTCAACTGCAGGTATTTATGTTGTTGGCCACCACAGATATGAGTTGCTATATAACAAGCGAACATTAAAACATTTTTCTGGTTAATAAATGTAATCATTAATATTCAGAAGTGAGTTGACATGGAAATGTTTATAGATACATGGGGTGGAAAGATGTGAAGTAATGTACTATAAGCAGAAAAATAATGGCAAAATATTTTCAGAGTAATAGTTTGCAGACACAGATTTGTATTAATATAATTACATATTTTTGTACATAGTACATATATGTACTTTTCTCTTGATTTGTGTGTGGTTCTTTTGATCATATTTTGTTGCTTTGTTGATACTATGTATACATTTCACTCACTTTGATATATTTGTCTGCTCTTGCACGTTTTGAATTGTCTTGTGGCAGCTAAAACAAGTTAGTTTACATACCCTGCTGTGGCACTACTTGCATGAAATATTTGGTGGGGATAGGTTGATTGGTCCTCAAGATACGGCAAATAACTTCCATTTTTTTTAAATTTACGACCTTCATAATTGAGGAGAAAAAGTTTATGTATTACCACATTTGATGATTATCATAGATACAGTATACAAAGTAAATTTAAAATTGGTTACTTGGTTTCGTATATGCAGCACACTAAGCTGAAATATCTTTTATATCTGCCATTCTGAAAATAAGGGTCTTGCACACATACAACACACAGATTATTTATGGCCAATGTCGATACAACTTCACCTAATTTGAAAGAAATTGTGCGATTGTTTCCCGAGAGATGACACAGAAATCATATTTTTTCACGTGGGGCTATCTTACAAAATGGTGGAAAAGAGACATTGTTGGACACATTTGATGGTTGTGATATATACTGCCAGCATATAAAGATATATTTGAATCAATTACATGGTTTCGATGGTATAGCCTACAAGGCCTAATAGCTATATGGCCACCATTTTGAAAGTAGTTGTCTGTCTTATCTAAAACATACTAGTTTACAAAACCTGCCACAGTATTACTTACTTACCATATTAGGTAGGAATCGGTCAATTTTTTCCCGAGATAGGACATAAAATGTTTACTTATTCTTGTGGTGCTATCTTAAAAAATTGTGGAAAAAAGAGGCTTCATGCAGACACATTTGATGGTTGTAATATATACTCCCAATATACAAAGTGAAGTTTTAATTGATTATATTGTTGTGATAACATAGCATACTCTGCTAAAATGGCTATATGGCTGCAATTTTGAAAATTTCTTACATACTTGAAACATACCTTTATACATCACCTGCCGCAGTACTACTAGTTTACCAAATTTGATTTTCCCCAAGATATGACATAAAAACTTTATTAATTCAAGGGGTGCTATCTTACAAAATGGCTGACTAAAGCGGTTATTTCTTGGCATATATGATGATTATGATTGATACTGCCAGCATACAAATTTTTGTCAATATTGGTAGAGCAGTATGGTAGTTATACCAAATCAATCTATATAATTATTTTATGGTCGCCATTTTGAAAATAAGCATCTCATTAATTTGAATTGCATATGTTTACATGACCTACCCTAGTATTGCTTACCTTCCAAATTTGGTGAGAATTGGTGGAGTAGTTTTAGAGATACAGGATGAGTATAAAAGAATACCCGAACTTTGAAAGTCTATAATATTAAAACCAAACAACCTACAATCTTGATTGACCAATCAAATGAACCGAGAAGTTTGTTTACCATACATTCATAAATGTTCAATGTGACCATCATGAGCGGCCAGAACGACATCTATGCAATAATCAAACTCGTTCCACGCTCTTGTTAGTATTAATAAAGATTTCTTAGGTAGCACATTCTAATATACTGTCTAACTTAAAAAATAAAATTAACAATATAGACTGTTAACATTGCACTACTTGGCATGAGAAATTTCCAGCCATAGCTGATAATCAGAACTTATTTAGGTAACAATACGCAGCAATATTTATTAGTCAATCGTAAATTTCACAAAGGAAAATTATTACAAACAAGGGAGTAATCTCCATTGTTTGTAATAATTTTTTTCTAGTTATCATTGCACTGAAGGGACATGGCACTCGGTTCATGTACACTATTTGGAGGGTTTTGCACATTACACACATTCATATTTTGTACAGTTCCAACAGTCACCAATAAACTCCATCAAAAAATTGTTCCCTGCTTTATACATGATGTTCATGAACAAATTAAAAACAGCATAGTGGGGTAGATAATTGTATGGGGAAGTACGACAAAATGCCAGTGCAGCAGTCGGGTTGTATCAGACGACAGCCGACACATACCATGTATCCTTGGTTTGAACAAAGGTTTGCAGGAAACTGGCGGCCTGCATGTGAGGAAGGCGGATACAGGGACTCGAAGAGGCGTGCGCATACCCAGGTTCGAAAAGTCAGTGTTGGAGCATGTTGACAACCACCCGGAAACCAGCATGTGGGCCATTGCACACAAACTGGGAGTGGCAATGTGACTGTGTGGAACGATTTAAATGAGCAGTTACCACTCTTACAGCCTCCAGCAGGTGCAGGCATTGCAACCAACGGACTTTGCCAAATGCGTTAAGTTCTGCAACTGGATCGTGGAGTGGTTTGCTGCAGAGGACTACGTTCTACCACGGGTGCTCCTCATAGATGAAGCCACGTGTATGAGGGATGGTATCTTCAGCGGACGGAACAGCGATGCATGGTCTGACGAGAACCACGGGCCATGCACACCCGATTCCATCAAGTGCGCTTCTCTGTAAATGTGTGGGCTGGGGTTGTTTGTGACAGTCATCGGCCCGTATTTCTTCTCGCCTTGTCTCAGGGGAGCTACGTATCTCCAGTTCCTGCAGGACATGTTACCGGAATACTTGGAGGATGTTACTTTAGATGCCTGTGAGACGATGTGGTTTCAGCAGGACGGGGCCCTGCCTCATTTTACCATTGTGGTTCGCCAGCACCTCGATGTGCACTTCCTGAACCGGTGCATATGTAGAAGAGGCCCCATAGCATGGCCTCCATGCTCACCTGACATCACCACCATCCAACTTCTGGCTGTGGGACCACATCAAATTGATGGTGTAAGACACACCACTTGACGAGGGATGATACATAGTATATAGAGCAGTAGACACCATCAATGCCACGTCGGAAACCTTTGCACATGTGCGTCGCAACATGCTTCAGGGTTGCGCCGACTGTTTCAAACGGTGGCCGACAGTTTGAACAGAAACTTTGAATAGACATCGAACAGGCGGCACTCTATCCCCATAAAGTGTCGTTTCAGTATACTGCATGTAGCCTAAGTATTGTGATTGCCTACTCGCCCTATGCACATTTCCACTGCCATTAGCAGGTTACCTATGGGCATTAGACTATTGGTTCCTTAATGAAATATGCTCAATTTGTGCTTATCTACCCCACTCTGGTGTTTATCATCATTTGTTCTAGAACATCCTGAATTTTTAAGGTTAACAGTCTTGTTAAGGTTGACAGTCTGCATTTCTGTATCTTCATCTGTAAGTTGTTCTTCAGAAGGTGTCTCTTCAGAGTGATTTGTAAGTTGATTGACATGTTATTCTTTTTGAGATACTGTTCTTTTCTCGAAAGATTACAGGATTACTTTTTCACATTGTGAGGTTTATCTTTTATTTAAATTTTAATTTTGATTGGTATTCTTCCTGTGAGAACTTTATCAGGATCTATTATTTTTTTAGCTCTTCATTGTTTGACTTTACTTCACAGTATTAAGTAAAATGTGTTCAAAAAGACTTGCTTAGTGTTTTTTTGTTAGTGAGCTATTCTAGGAAGTAGTAGGACCATTTGTTGTTGAGGGGTCAAGTCCATGATTGTCTTAAAAAATCTGGTTTTGTACCATACTGGAAGNCTTAAAAAATCTGGTTTTGTACCATACTGGAAGTGTGTGTTATCTTCTGATACACCAATTTCATTTCTTGAAGTGTGAACCTGATGGTATCATTCAAATTTCTTTAGATTATAGAAGTCCTCCTTGATGACACTTCTGTTAACTCAATTGGGGTAGTATATTTCACACTTCTTGAAACTATTCATGATTTATATTTCTAATACATCTCAAAGTACAGTCTAAAATGTCTGCAAAATCTTGGTTTGGCAGCTGCTGTCCATAATGATGGTGACACAACTCTGTAAAATTCGTATCCCACTTGGAATTTACTACCTTAAATACTTTAACATCCTGTGGTTATAATAAATGATGTACAGGGAGACAACTTCAGAATAATAATGTTCATTTCAATATATTTTTCTGTTTGTCACCCCCACATGAGATTAATGACAGTCATATGGAGGTGGAGGGTTCAGTGCACAAGTAGACAATCTATTTTTGATAGATTTTTTGTATTTAGTGTACAGTGTATATTAAAATGGGGAAACGTTTCAGACCTACATCATACAGTCCTTATATCATTATTTGAGTACTCAAAGACTCAAGTTTATTTTCAGTTGATTTAGAGCACAAGTAAACCGTATTATCTAGCTGTTTAAAGAAGTTTACTTTCATTTTTAGCATTATAATATGAAAAATATAGTTCCTTTCAACATATGCTCAGATTATTAGCCATCACGCGATTGTTAATAATTTTATTCTGATGATACCTCAGGTAAGATTATGTTTACATTAACATTTGAGGTAATGTTTGTGAGTGAAATTAACTACAAATTACACACTACATTCTATATTAAAACTACCTTGAGTGGTATATTTTATTTTCTTTCAGATGAGGTTCTATCCTAATCATCTAAGAAACTTGGAAAAATAGGGAGCATCATAAGTTGGCAGGATTAGAGGACACTGCACCAAACTGCAGAGTGGGAAAAAAAAAGGAAAAAGGATCCTTTCAACTGAAAAGGGGACATAATAAAGCAGTGTTGAAACAGAGGCAAAGAGTAAGCAGATCGTAAATGTGTGTTAGTTACTAAGAAACATATTTCATCTGTCGCCTGTAACTGCAAACATTGGTGCAGTGCCAAAATTCCTGATTAAGATTGTCAGAAGAATTTAGTTTTTGTATAGAAGTTAGGCAATTATTCACAACAAAATACTTTCCTAATAGGCCTGGTATGGTCACGTGCAGTTGCTAGGCATCGTCCGAGAAATGGATTTGACTCGGCTAAAGGATTTTTGTAAAAATATTTTCACACACAAATAAAAAGTATTCAAGGTTGTAGAGAATTTTTTTTTAGACATTACGTATCAGTTGGAGCAGACTTTAGAGATGTCAGTTCAAAGAATAGGTTTTTGCTGTTGCCGACAAGAGGCAAAAAAAAATTCCTGACAACAAAATAATGACATAGACCACATTTAGGCATTTCCATTTTTTCAGTCATTACAGAAGAAAAGATAACACTGAAAGGATGTAACTCTGTTCCAATTTAATTATATATAAGATGTATGATCTCTATGTAGAAAAATGTAATTTTGAGAACAAAATATGGGTCAAAGAAAATTCCTAATACAGTGTATTGAGTACCAAGTTTAATTTGCATTTTAAGCTCCCAGCCAAAGATACATGTTACCTAAGGAGAAATGCAATCTCATCCGCATGCATAGTACAAAAGAGCACAGTTATGGGTGAAACACTTCACATCTTGTGAATGGATATTTAGTGTGGTTAAGAAAAGTGGAACTGAATTTAGGACATCAGTGAGCAATAACCGTTTAGATTTCCTCCCTTAAGAGTATTTTTTCATGTGTTTCTGCGAAAAGTTTTTAAAAGAAGTAAAATGTGTTGTGTGAAAGTATTTGCTATGTAATTAAAAAAATAATCTGATGCTTTCAATTAATTAATGTGTACATAAAATTGCTAGCATTTCCATTGTCAGTATGCTGCAATTTGTGAACTTTTATCAGAAATGTAATAGCATTATAGCAACTATAACTCTCTGTGTAATTATCCAAAATGCAAAACAAAGCGAGCAAGCATAACATCTGACAAATTTGATAAGTAGGCATTACCCAACTTTGTGACAAATTTTTTGTTGAGTAGTGTTAGCATTATTTTGTGTTGATGCAGCAGACTAAGGTAATAAATAACCCTTTCAAATAAATCACCAGTTGAATCTTTATGCATTACAAACTCACGTTAAGTTGTTTAGCATCTGACAATAAACACACAAGTAAGTAAGTAAATACATGAGCAATTTAATGTTTTTAAGTTCTTGTGATCAATAAACTTAAATTTCAGTCCTTTCCAAAATATTTTGATGGTTTTGCTGTAATATTAATGTTGACATAGTTGCCTCTTATTGTAGTTGAAATTTTGTTATTTATGGTGAGAAGTTATGTATGCCTTATGCACGAAATGTTGCGACTTGTTAATGCACTGTTTTGAATCCTATTAAAATCTTGCTTAAAGGCCATATTACGTAATACCAGATTCCGTAGAAGCTTGTGCCAGGTTCGCTGTAGTGGTTGTTATACCGGCTAGTATGGCACCAGTCATAGCATTTCCCTCTTGTATGGTCAGATTTCATACCAGGTTTGGTTATAGGATACGTCAATATTTATCGTGGCATGTTCCATACTGGCTTTTGTACCTGGCCAATCACATTGCAGTTTCAGAGCGTAGTGCGTTCCGTGTGGCTACTATTTTTAATGAGTTGATGAAGAAACCAAAAAGGATGCCTTCATCTTGATTATACATCTGCGAGGATGAAACTCTTTAAAATAATTTAAAATTTTATGAAGACAAATAATATTGGCGATGCCAATTTTTAATTACTGTTTAAAGCCGTCCCAATTACTTAACATTACCTACACTATGAAAAAATTATTTTGAGCTGTTTACATATTGTTACAGGAATGCCTGAGGGGTGTGTCAGAGTTCGTGAGGGGTGGAGGTCTTAAAAATAAAAGAACTAAATTCAATAATTATATTTATTCTCAATGCTATAAACAGTCAAACATATGTTATCTACCAGTCTGAGCGTCCCATTAACTCTTAGTAATTAAATATTGCGATCAATAAGAGTAATATCTCCATTAAAAATAACCTCTTTATCATAGTCTTTACTCTTGCTAATGTCCCTTAAACTGCTCCAATTATTTCCACACGTTTATTTAAAACTGTCTATTTCCATTGTCCCGAATGCCTTTTCACTCACGCATCCAGTCCACAGTCCCGCAGATCAGTCCCACCTTCACTGCACACAAGCTCACCGACACTCTCTTGCAGATCGCTGCAGTTGTCCCTCGCCGCTTCGGAATTGCCGAACTGTCGCTTAATGTTGCATGAGACACCAAACTCTCGGCTCTTAATCACACACTCAGAGGCCCGTACATGGTATTTATACTTGAGGTAGATGCCGTCTAGAACGTTCTCTGCAATCCAAGATGTTCTGGAAAAAGTAATGATAACGTTCCTGCGTGATGAATGGAGAGATATGAGCTTCACAGGGTCAGCGAGGTGCGACCTGCGATGATAATGATATGTCTGCTTGCTTTCTGTAACAGATAACGCGGCCACCGGCCTATCGCTCGCCCGTTCATTCAAAACAATCCTTTGACTTGCTGCCACCATCATATAACTTCACTTCCACTCGCTCGTACGGGATGCGAAGCAGATATTGCGTAACACTATATATACACGTGCGGGTGGGTGGATGGATGGATGGATGTTTTTGCTAAATGAAATTACGTATGGGGCAAATAATTTGCCGCAAAGTGACTTCGTAACACGTGTATGGGCAGAAATAATTAAACCACATATATTTCCTCTGGAAACATACATTTATTTCAATGGCATCTGAAAGTACGTGCAGAGAGGAATTCAGTGAGATGGCATTAAGTTAGGTGGGCCGGTAGCATGGAGCAGTGGACCTGTACTCACAGCTGGAAGCAAGCAACATGTACCGTGACTTATCTTAGCGGGACCACTTCTTTATTGCAGCATAGCACTTACGTTAATGGGGAAAGGGGCACTGAATGTGATATTGGACAAAGAGCATCACAGCGGAGGGAAGATTGGCAATATGAGTGCAAGTCTGATATCAATACATTACATTTTATTCAGATACCAATGTAAATCAAGAGATGTTACCTAGTCATTAACTGTAATGAGTGCGTATAGATGCACAAATAAATCAAATCTACCTAAGGAGAAATGCAATCTCATCCGCATGCATAGTACAAAAGAGCACAGTTATGGGTGAAACACTTCACATTAGGTCCTTTCACAGCATGTGCTCAATGTGTTTACCATCGACAGCAATACACATCTGTAAACGCACATGTAGCAAGCAATGAGTGGTCTGAATTCTTTCTTATGTAATGCCTCTTGAAGCTGCCACAACGCGTACTTGCATGTCTTCTGGCATCGTAGGAACTTTTTCATGGGCTATTACATGGGATTGAATAGAGTGAGGGTAAAGTCGCTTGGTATGAAGTTAGCATATGGAATGGTGAAGTACAATTTTTACACTGTGCAATTTTTAAAAAATATTTTTCTCATAATTTTGTGGCGGGGTCACAAGAACTGAGAATACTGCACTGATTACTGATGCACGAGTAGAAATAGTGTCAATGTGATGGACCAATGGAAAAAAGAAGAAATGTAGAGAAACTACTATTTGCTGGATTTTAGGTATGAGGCATTATGTTTATAAGTCCCAGGTAAGGCACGTGTGCATTTGTAATTCTCACTAGTTTTGCATTTGTGTTTGGTTGCATCTCTTATATCGCTATTGAGACGTCAATAACCACCTACCATTAAAATTATTTGCATTCCTGTAAAGTAGGCTCATTAGATACATTAATAATGTCTTCTTCCATTCTCAGCACTGTCCATCCTTCCACTGACACTGNTGTAAAGTAGGCTCATTAGATACATTAATAATGTCTTCTTCCATTCTCAGCACTGTCCATCCTTCCACTGACACTGTCCTTTATACAGATATCATTACCAATGTCCATTATACACGGAAGAGCCAAAAATACTGGTATAGGTGTGCATATGCAAATAACAGAGGTATGGAACCAATCAGAGTAACACGATGCTGTCGGCAGCTAGATCTGTTACTGCTGCTACAATGGTAGGTTATCAAGATTTAAGTGAGTTTGAACGTTGTGTTATAGTCGGCGCACGAGAGATGGGACATAGCATTTCCCAGGTAGTGATAACATTTGGTAGTTTGCGTACGACCATTTCACGAGTGTACCATGAATATGGGGAATCCGGTAAAACCTCGCATCTTCGACATAGTTGCGGCTGGAAAAAGATTGTGAAAGAACGGGTCAAACGACTACCGACAAGAATCATTAAACGTGACAGACTTGCAACCCTTTCTAAAATTGGCGCAGATTGGATTTGTGGACTGCCCTGCAGGATTCATGGTGTGAATTAATTGCCTCCCGCATATCTTCAGACATTAGTAGAGTCCATGCCAAGTCGTCTTGCGGCACTTCTGCGTGCTCGNCCTTCCACTGACACTGGTACCAGTTTTTTTGACGCTTCAGTGTATGATAAAAGGCACAATGTAAAGAATCTGGCAGGGGGCATACAGTATGGGTTACTGATGTAAGAAAATACTGTAGAATTAAGCAAGTAGGCTCAGAGCCCAGATCATACGTAGTAGACACTGATAGATTGTGCTACAGGAGTAATAGGTAGTTCCTCATACTTGCCCCTTACCATCAGACAATCTCAGGCTCTGGTAGACTTACAGAGGTTTCAGCTGAACCAGAGAAGGTACCTATGGAGAAGCCAGAACGTGAAGTAGGGAGAGAGAGTGATTGAGATGAAAGGGACCTAACACAAGGGTTTTGATAATGTAAAAGCAAACAAAATCAGTCAAAGGCAAGAGGTGGTCAATGAATCAAGTAACAATAATCAGTCAAAAACCAGAAAGAGTTGTTAATAAACCTAGCTGGTGGAAAGATTATTCAATGTTGTAACTCAAGAATGTTATTTGTCAAAGTTATAACTCAAGATTACAATTGTATTTCGTGGTAATTAAGGTAGCCTGTAGTTGAAGATAATTGATTTTTAAAGCTGGTGGCACTGTTTCTTCAGAGTAATTTGTTGGATTTGTGCCAATGCTTGTATTCTGTAGTCACAAAATACTATTATCCAGACCATGGTACATTCAATAAATATGAAATAATTCAATAAATGGGAGGATGTGTCATCAGGCTGCCGAGGTTGGCAACACTAAATTAGGCAGCTTCCTCAGTCCTGGAGCAATGGCCGAATAGTGTGTTTATTCTCAACTGTCCTATCTTGAATAATCCTACAAATTTACACCTCAGTCTTAACCTCCACTCTTCCTGTCTATCTTCCTGGCTTCTAGAAATGTTGTGGCAAGTACGAGTCACATGAATGGGGGTGAAAAGGGATTGCAATGACTGACCTGTCGCATGTAACATTAACAGTGTCAGTATTTGTGCATAATATTTTGTGATTCACTACCATATTATGTACAATTAAGCTATCATTTTAGATATTCTGATGTGAAAGGCTTAACTGCTTAAGTTGATATAGAGCAGATGTAAACTGTCAGCAAAAAACTGTTGGCCAAGCCAAAGGGACAATATGTCCTGTGTTGCTCTTGCTCTGTGTGTCAAGACCAATGTGTAGGTAGTGTACCTAGGGCACCCAGATTGTTAGTGACTTTAACATTGTGTGTTTATATATTCATTTACATGGTTTTATGGTGTTTATATAAACATTTTATAATGCTTTATAGGTCATTTCCATGCCATTTAAACAAGTTTTTATTAAATTGGTTCACCCTCTTTTATTATTATATATATTGTTTGCACAGTTATTTGTACATGTTTAAAGGGTTCAGAACCAATTTTTAAAATATATTTTTCTCATAATTGAGTGGAGGGGTCACAAGATAATGTTCAGAATGCTTCATTGTTTGCAGCTATAAGTAATTATGGAAAAGGTTTTGAATTATTTTGAACAAATTCAGAAATTTTATAATAGTTTGTGCCTTTTGTAAAAAAATGTCATATTTTAAAAGTGTAATTATTTAATCTGAATATATTTAATTTTTTTTTTTTATTCTGATTCATTTGAGTACTTGTACTTTCGACTGCTTTATTTCATTAGAGGATCTCGAAGTATTTGCATTACAAACAAGCTTCATTCAGGTCAGATTCACCAGGTACATTGTCAGGCACAGCATGTGGACTGAAAGCCGGATGCTGTGGTTGCTCTGTCACTCCAAACTTATGTTAATAACTTATCTTCTGAAGGTTACTAAGAGAGATCACATGAAATGTCAGTGGTTCGCAGGTAACAGCTCATGATTTTATGTAAAAAATTTGCCCTGCAGTGCATGTTCACCCATGCTCTCATATTTGTGTGTGCATGCCCTATCTAGTGTCTGTTTTCTAAACTACCNTGTTCTTTGTGTGTGCATGCCCTATCTAGTGTCTGTTTTCTAAACTACCAGGTACATATCTTTCTTGAGTACTATTATACCANATATTTGTGTGTGCATGCCCTATCTAGTGTCTGTTTTCTAAACTACCAGGTACATATCTTTCTTGAGTACTATTATACCATGTGGCCATATTCTGTGCAGCGGTTGTGTGATTTGGATGTTATTACTGTTATTGTAGTGTTCGTGAGAAGTTAGAACTATACTGCAGGATGTAGTCTGAAACCGAACTTAAATTTACAACTTCAGTGCTACTATAGCTGATTGCCATTTTTAAGTGTTTTATTTTTGTTATCACCACATAATATACTAGCAGGGTTCTGTTTATTTTATTGGTAGGGAAGGTGGGGAACTCTGGTTTATCGTCTTTTGTGAGATGTGATTGTTTTATGGTTCTTAGAGAGTGGCAATTGGTACTTAAATTGTTTTGATGATGCAGCGGAAAATTTTGTTTATATGGAAATAACATTAAATTTACTATAACTCTAAATTTTTAACTTTATCGAAAGAACTGAATGCGAAAAATGTGTCGCTGTTTGTACCGATGCAAGAAATACTCAACTCTTAAAAATTGTTGGATTTTTTTATATAATGTACTACACTAAAAGGGTGTTTATTTAGGCCATGCACATTTTAAAACCTCGTGCAAAAACAAAACTCAATAAATACATCACAGTTAATACATCACAGTTAATACTAATGTGCGAAATTCACAATGTAAACATTTCCAGCAAATTTAACTTCATGTGTAAAAACCATTAGTGTTTCAATAAAATAAATTAGTGTAAAACAAGGTTTTTTTAAGTACTAAATCTAGCAACAATTTTAAAAAACATTATTTACAAAATACACAAACTTACAGTTCACTTAGGGCCATGGTGGCTCAGCGGTTAGCATGCTTGACTCCCAAGGTAAATCTGGTTTAATCTCTGGCTGGGTCACACTCAGATTTTTGCATGTGGGAATCGTGCCAGATGATGTCGCTGGTAGGCGGGTTTTCTCGGGGATCTCCGGTTTCCCCGCTTTTTCATTCCGGCACTGCTCCATACTTACCTCAGTCACCTTCATCGGCTCTCAAGACCTCTATTTTAAGAGCTGCCCAAATCTCTTCACTGACTTACTGTTCACTTTGTAATTTCTAAACACATGGCAAGTCTTGGATGATTAATTCACTAAAATCACTTTTGTCAGCCACTGATACAAAATAATTTATTTGCAGACTTATTATGTAAACAAAACACTTGAAACCAACAAATTTAAACTTCACAGCATAATTTGTCGCTCGTGCTTCGCGATGGAAAATGAAAATGGGAAAATTGCAGACGGCAGCACACAACAAACCTTTTTAAAAAGTGGCAGATACGTGCAAATTCATTTCACTGAGGAGACTGTTCTAAAAAGGCACCTACAACAAACTGCATTTAATGAAATGTGCAAATACATAAATAATTAACTGCATATATTATATTTTGACACCACCAGCAAGGAATTATCGCATATAGATAAATTATGACAGAAGAAAGCTCAATGGCAGTAGCATTTCACCAGGCAGGTGGAGACCTTTCACATAACCGTAATGTTTTCATGCTATACCATAATATTTCTAAATGTTATTAAAGCCCTTACTCTACCACTCAGGAAAATTATACATTATTCTATGAGCATAATTTTAACCATAAATGTTGTATTTATCAATAAAATTTCTACATTATAATATTTAATGCTTAGTACTTTTTTCTTCTATAATCATCACAAAAATCGCCAACTTAATAACACGCATCCCACAACCACCATCACCTGACACCGTACTTTGCAAATGGGGGCGGGGAATTTACTGTTTACCTGCTGTGTGGGTTGGTCACAATGTCTGTCAAATTTTAATATGAAACCAAGAATAATTCCTATCTGGACATATCATTTCTGGGTCATTCTGTATGAGTTTGGCAGCTTCCAAGAAAATGTCTGTTTACCATCTCCATTTTTTTAAAAATACATATGTTACTAATACTAAAGGTAAAAAAATATTCCAAAAGGATTTATTTATTAAAAAAAATAATTTGTGCCAAGTTATAACCACTTAAAAATCTGTTTAAAATGTGCCCAAGTGGAAATATTTGTCAAAGGTAAAATTTTCAGTTGTGTGTTCCCTTGAAACAATATCATCTAGGAGGCTAATTTTTTTTGTCCGGTTTCTGTTGCAATAAACTTTCTTTTATGCTATATAAAATCTTTATTTAGCATTAGAAGTGATTTAAAAAATCCATAAATTTAATAAAATAATAATTTTGTTTTGTATTTTTTATTTTTTTACACACAAAGTGATAAACAAAGCCATAAGTGGTACCATTGGTATATTACCCCTAAGGTAGTTATTTATATTTTTTCCTTTGTGCAAGATGCATTGCATTTCCATAAATTTATTATCAATAAAAATAAAATACAAATGTGGCCTATATGAGGGGTGAATTGCTCCAAACATCAGTTTTAAAAAGAATCAGAATTTTTTCGAATGATCTAATGATATGAATTCAAGCTGTAGAAACAGTACACTAAATTTTTGCTTTGTAACTTTTATATGAATTTTTGAAGTTGGGCATTATTTGCTACTTGCACGGCTTAATATCCATTGCCTTTATAGCTGGAACAAACCGTATGTATGGAGTTATGTGGAAACAGGGGTGTGAAGGTAAAGAGTGTGTGTTTTTTTATACGAGTGAGATTTTATGTATTGTCCTTCCTCCCCCCTTTCACCTTTTCCCCACCACATTGATTTATGTGGGATGGTAATAGTTACATTAGTGAGCTTAGTTTGACAAGGCACTGAGGTTGAAAAGTTGAGAGATTCAATGTTCATATACATTTAATCTTAGCACTTTTTGATAAATGGACTAGTTAATTTAAATGCACAAACTTAAGTTATAGCACTAAACTAACTTTGATTTTTAGGCTATCATGGCAAAAGTATATTACATTAAGCATACCAGTACTGTGAAACCGAAAAAAACTATTGAACAGCGTGTATTTCTTTGGCATCAAATTTGTTTAGACATGCTGAATGACCTTTTGGAAATGGTTTCACCTTCAGTAGTACATCCTTTTTAGTAGTATATGGCATTCGTCTTTCACAGTAGGCCACTTAAATCTATTTGCAGGTCCATATGGATACATGAATAACCGTGATATCATTAAACTCCCTTGAAATTCTCGTGACTTGACCCATCGACCAGTTAGTGTTGTAAACACATGCAATAGTCATCAACCATAATGCATTCAATTAAAAATATGATTAATTTTTATTCATTCGCAAACATTTTTTGCATCCAGTAAGCAATAGTTCTTGCTATACAAACTTATGCTCCTTCTGCCATCCAGTAATGACTTGACTGAATACATCAGACTCGCTTTATTCAGGTCCTCATTTTTTTTACATATTGGAAATTCTCAACCTTTCACTTTTCAAGAGCATGAGAGTTGTATGTTGTAATCATTGTAGAAACCGTAAGAACAAATGATTCATCATCTTTTATATGTCTCTTTTTAAATTAAACTTGGTTGCATAAATTGTGATGCTGCTCCATCAGAGATACTTTGGTAGGAACGTAGCTGTCCAACTTCACCTTTTATTAGCCCAATAGCACATAATGCTTGTGCACTATCATGAATTATCACCTACCACAGCAAAACGTTTTTTTGACATTGCCAAAATAAGCCAAACATGAGTGTTTTGCCAGTGATAGTTCTGAATCTATCAGGTAAAATCACTGGCAACTAGTTTTCTGTAAATTAAAAATGTGAAACTGGTATAGTTTTCTCTCTACCAGAAATTTTCATCTGTGACCACTCTCTAAATATTTCTAGTATAACTATAAGACACATACTTTAAATCATTCATCTTGCATCACACACAAATTGATAAACTGTAATTGTCTTCATGACCAGATCTCCATATTCCCAGATAGTAAACATAACTCTTAATCTTCTGCACTTTTTATAAATTCAGTGTTTCCACCGATGTACCTTCTGCACCGGGCAGTCTCCTCACTCCTAAAATTACAGTTTTCTGTTACTTCTGCATACACACACTTTAAGAAGTTCTTAAGGTTTTTTCCACTGAGGTTTTCCAAGGTAAAACAGACTAGTTTAAGATTGCTACAGAAATTATGTGCAAATTTTAGGATACAGTAAGTAAAACTTGGGAATTCCTGTTCTTTTTACCCATTCTCTCTTAAGGTTACATACTTCCTTAACTGATCTTTTCATAAAACATATTACTTTCTTATTTCACACCATTCTTACAAATATAAATAATATTTTTGGTTGGGACTTTGCCTAGAACAGTCCTTACTCCTATCAAGAAAATAGGAAAGAGCAACCTCCATTGTATCTGCATGAGTGTGTGTTACATATGGGTCAGGCATTTCATATATATATTTTTTAAAACTTTATTTCTTAATAAGGTATTTTTAAAAATGTGGTAATTTTTCTGTTGTCATTTTTTTGAACATTGTTAGAAACAATGTAAACAGTGTAACATTTTCATTATAATTTACATACTTAATTGCTGTGTTCACATTAGAAAACCATTCAGTAAAAGCATTGCACTCGGATGACTCACCTTCATGCGACAGATAAGAAAAATTCACTAATTTCATAAACTTCAAGTTTGTTCACTGCTGAATGTAAACTCTTTTCTTTTAATTTTTTTATGCAACCCAGTCATCTTTCTGGCCTTACCTTTGATGGACATTTTAAAGGTGAGAATCCAATTTCAAATGTATTAATGCTACTATTTTAACATTTAAAACATCACTAGGAGTAAATGTTAAAGAATTTGACATGTTTCAGACACCTCACCAGCTAGGGATTCACGTAGCTCAGCTTTTCTCTAGTAGGATTACATAAGTTGTTACTACTGTCTACTTCAGTACTTGGTCCTATAGTATCTTAAATGGACTGAGCTAAATCGCCTATATTATTAAATTTCACTTTGCTTGTGCACATAATTGGTTTTATGCCTCTTAACATAATCAACACACCTCACTCTTTCTGAATGGTATATCTCAGAAACTTTGTCATTAAATTTTTCCACTATAAAAAGAACTACAGTACAGATACACACTCCATGGACAGAGCAAGCAGCCTCCTGATCTGAGGTTAAACTGTTCCTCTCAATTAAATATTTAGTAATTAAAGGACTTTGAATAAACAAAATAAATATTTTCTTTGTTATGATCACTATCTGTTGTACTAATTACAGTAAACTCCTGATTTACCGGAGGCGGCTTGATCGGGTTGCGGCTTAACCGTGGAGCCACCAGTTCAAAGTCAAATATTGAACAACTGTCGCCAGTCGTGCACCGCTGTTATTAATAACCCATGTGCACGCTGTTAATTACCAGGCTGCACTCGAGTAATGCAGTGCTGATTAATTGTAATATTGAAAGTGTTTGGGTACTATATTTACACACGTTTGACTATATGCAAAACTTGGAAGTATTAGGACTTCGAGGATGTTGTCAGACAGCACATTTTCATTCATAATAATAGAGTATTTCACAATTAAAACTGACATCTGCTTGTCAAAAAGGCGAGATTGTGAAATTTACAATAGTCCGTACATGCAGAAGCTATTTATAAATAAACCGTGGCACAGAGTGCTACTGGATGACAAAATATCACATTAATATAAATATAATTTGTCACAAAAACTATTCCATGGCAAACAATGCGTGGTTTTAATAAATTAATTAATAAATACACAACGTATATATTTTTGCTTTGTTGCTGAAGTGGGAGGGGAGCAGAGGAAAAAAAAATAAAAATGGCAAGATGGCTTTAGAAAGTTTTGGTGATTGCAGGCAGAATCCAAATTATTAGCAAGCAAAATCGCTTCACACAGAAGTATGTTATGTTAAAATATTTATAGAGTTAAAGGAAAATTTAAAATTCTGAGAATTTGTTTAAATATTTACATTTTACACATGAAAAAGAGACGATTCATGGGGGCGTGGTTTCCGAAGCGAGCCGCGCTCATTGGCCAATAGATGGCCGCACAGTCGACTTTTTCGTTGCTGTGTTGCAAAAGTATAACCATCACATCCTTTTAAAAGTAAAATTTTCATCTTGTGTGCTCAAAACAACTCTGGTTTGAAATATATGTCAAATTAATGAAGAAATATTAAAAAAATGTGGTGCGATAGATGTGCTGCCTCTCCAATGAAGGATGCATGTGGCGACGTTAGCAGCAAGCACTTACGCCTGTGAAGAAAAATCTAACGAAGCTAAACTGTCCCATACGGTGTTCCATTTTTTTTGAACACGTACACATTCTAGAACGAAGTTTACTTTTATACACTAATAACTACCCTTTTACCAAGTATTCTTTGTATCAAAATTTGGTTCCTGTGACTATAGAAGACCTAAAAAAAATTTAGTCCTAACATTTATTACAGGGATTATAAAGAAACCAACCTTGAAAATGTAGTGGGCTGATGATCCAGTTTTTAAAACACCAATTTTTTTCCCAAAACAATGCCTCGCAGTTGCTGTGAAGCAATTTTGGCATTTTTACATTTCAGTGACAGTAGTTTACAAAAAGATAATTCCAGTACTCTCTACAAGATACAACCTATCATAGAAATTCTCTGCGACAAATATTCACAGGTTTACATTCCATCACAGCAGCTGGCTTTGGACGAGGGAATGTAGGCATGGAGAGGTTGATTACGATTCAGGTTTTTAACCCAGGAAAAATAGTTAAGTATGGGATAATGGTTAGAATGGTATGTGCATCATCATCTGACTAAATATGCAAATTATTGATTTATGATGGTAGCGGAATGATGAAACTGGAAGAGACAGTTCTAGAGTTACTACAGGCTCACTTACACCAAGGGTATCAAGTATACATGGACAACTATTACAAAAGCACCAAATTATCGAAGTATTGTCATGCAAAGCAAACCTCAACATGTGGTACAATCAGAAAAAATAGAATTCATGCAACAGGTGTCTTCCCTTCAAAGAGGGGAAATGACATTCACGAGAGAAGGACCTGTATTCTGATGGCATGGCATGATGAGGGGAATAAATATGATCTCCACAATACATTCTGCAGATATGAAGGAGGTTGTAAATAAATACAGAAGCAAAAAAATGAAGCCAGAGTGCATTGTTGACTATAATAAAGACATGCATGGTGTGGACAATGCTGATTAATATCTAGCTCTTTATCCTTTTATCAGAAAAACTTTCAAGTTGCCTAAAAAATAGTTCTTACATATTCAGCAGTGTACACTTTTCAATGCATTTGTGCTGTTTTGCAAGTCAAATCCATGTAAACTGACTTTCCTTCAGTACATATAATCTGTATCCAGGCACCTCATTCATTAAGATGATATTCCTGAAGTTCCTTAAATACCTGCTTTAACATCAAGCAGTCTTTCAAGTTCTTCAGGGTTCCAGCTGAAGACCCACCATACAGACTTTATGGAAAAAGGAAAGAACATTTTTTTCTGCATTTCCCTGCAACTAATAATACACAGATAATACACCTACAAGAAGATGCAGTGTGCGCTTGGAAAACTCTAAAGTTAGTGAAACAAGATGGTTTTGCAAATTGTGGCATTCCATTACACCCAGTCTTGTGAGATACAAGGTATCACACACTACAACAGTATTAGAGTGAGTGTTTTATAAGCTGGAAAATTTTCATGATTCTAACTTTTTTAGTTTGTATAAAATAACAGTTTTAGTTTTATGTTGTAGAATAGGGCAGACATTCTTTAAACTGCTAGGTCAGCAATACACAGGTCTGACCAGGTACTGGGATTGAACGTGTTAATATAATTTATGTTGTCACACACTGGCTATCAAAAAATTTAATTCTTATATGAATATGTTTTTTGTTTACATAACCTATGTGTACAGTATGTGGGCCTAAAGTAAACATCCCCCCCATCCCCCCACCCCCTCCTCAATTGCTTCAACCGTGAATATTGGTTTTCCGTGAACTCTTAGCAAGCAATTACCCAGAAAATCGGTAGTTTACTTTATGTATAAACATTTTTGATAGAGATCCCATTAAATTGGTGTTTTTCTTATTTGGTAATAATCGTTTTACCTGTTATGTCTTGCTGAAAGTGTAAGTCGACCTACATACTAAATTTGATGTGTTATCATCTTGAAGTAATTCTCTTTTGGCAGCATACATAAATTATATTTATATCCTCTGAGGGAAAACTATTTTAAATAATTTTAATATTGTCTACTTAATTTCTTTGCCACTTCAAACTTCACCACACAAGTAATTACAACTGTTTAAATCATTTTGGTGGCAGATTTTTTATTTTATTGAAGTGGGAAAAGTTTTATGATAGATAATGCTGACTTTTAACACCTAGTGGGTATTTGAAATGTTAGTCTTCTTTAAATCTAAATNTATTATTTTGATTTAAATTTATTGGAAAGGTGACTAAAATTAACTTTTTAAATTTTTGCTTATGGTGACAAAACTTGAGTGTTTTCAAGACTTATGGCTGATGAAAGTAGGAAGTTTTGGAATGTTCCATTTATCTTTAGCTTCATATTTAGTGAGGGACAAAGTAAACATCTGAATTTTGCAACACACACATTTCTGTTTAGTACAAAAACATAAAAAATTAATTATTTACTTTGTTTTGGAGAAGGAAAAATCTTTGTTAGTTTAAAGTTCGGGGAGAAAACCATCTTCAAATTGTTTTGAAGTATGCTCAAACCATCCCAGCTTTGTTTTAATAGTAGGACCTACCAAAAGTTTACTGGTAATCAAATTTCCAGATTGGTATAAGAATTTATGATTTTCTTTTAAGCAACTGTGACCAATATAGATTTCACTGCCCCATATATCTGTCTAGAAGTTATTTCCTGATGCAATTTATTTTTACCTATCCAAGGCTTTTGATACAATTAAAATTGTATTAAACCAGAAGCAGTTCGACTAAGTTATAATTATATCTCCCCAGTGTGGTCTTTCCAGATTTGCGTATGTGGGAATCATGCCGGACAATGCCACTGGCCGGTGGGTTTTCTCAAGGGTCTCCTGTTTCCCCTACCCTTTGTTTCCGGTGCTGCTCCATTTTTACCTCCATCACCCCTTATTGGCTCTCAAGACCTCGCTGTTAAGAGCCGTCCAAATCTCTTCACTCACTCACTCTAATTATATCAAAAAAATTTTCAGCCTTTTATTACATAGAAAATATTTTGTTGCATTGAAGGATAAAATCTCCTTTAGTCACCCTTTGACCTCAAATCCCTCAAGGTGGTTCTCTTTCACCTCCGTTATTAGTCATTTTAATTGATGACATAATGAAAGTGATTGAATAATACACTTTCTGTGGATGATGTAAAAATTGGTTGTAACATTTCTTCTGTAGGGAAATGCAGTATTCAAAAAGACATGGAAGCAATCCATGCATAGTGCACACATAATAAAGTGACTCAAATAATAGTAATACTCTAGTCAATTACATTATTACTACCATGGCTAGCTAACCCCTGGGCATTTTTTGGGGACATCCGGAAAGCACCTGCACTCAATTTAACTTTGCAACAGCACACACACCCTTGTCCGCTCCATCAACTCAAGGAATTGAAAGGTGTTCAAACAAAACTCATTGATGTATAGACATCAACCGGGTTAAAGGAAAATCATGGTGTTGTATAGTGATACTTGGTGTGAGTTTGGAAAAAAAAATTGACTATTTCATTATTTATTTTTGGGCACCAAAGGATAACTTCCCCAATATTTTTACAAAAATAAGACTTACTGCACTACTAACATGAGTCGCTACTGTGCAATATGGTGATGGCCACATATAAACAAACCCACATGGCAGTGTGCACATGTAAACAATCGGCGAATGTCTGAGGACACTTTACAAAATGACAACATATCAAGTACCCTCTATGAAAGGATAAATACACTAATACCCTGTTCATCCACCAAGTCCTATCTAACACTATTAATGCCACAGAACTCATTAAATGCTTTGCTCTAAAAATCCCAGTTTTTTCATACCTTCAATCAAACTTCTAACGTTCATATTTTGGTCTAGTGATAGTACCTTTAGACTCTTTAATTATAATACGCTGCTGGACATGGAAATTGCTACACCAATGAGGTGTCATCTTTTTGCAATAAAATAAGACCACGTACGTCACCAATTGAGCAATGCAAATAGTTAAGTGATCTCACAGAAGTGTATCTGCAACAAGTGATATCGGGGGTGCTTTTCGCCAGAGCCCAGTGCCATACAATATGGAAAATCAGAAGTCTGCTTGTTGAGAGGCAGATCAGTAACCACGGCATTATGTCGTGAAGAATATCACCATCCAGACCTATTTGAACAGGGTCGTATGGTTTATTGCACTAAGTTGTATGGTCGGTTGGTCGTTTAGTGGTTCATCTTAGCAGTGCAGTCACCACTGTCGTGTAGAGCAAGCAAGTACTGGTCCTGCCAGACACACTGCAGATAGAGATTGTCATATCTGGCAACATGTAGTAGCAGACTGTGGCACCACAGCCAGAGATCCTGCAGTCTGTGGGACCTGCACTGCATTTGCCGATCTCTAGAACCATTTGTCGCGGTTTGAATGAGGTTAACCTACAGACATGGCGTCCACTGCGCTGTTTGCCTTTGACCTTTCTGCATTATGCTGCACGCTGTCAATGGTGCCACGAACTGTGCCATTTTAAAATACGTCACAACTATTTTACTGTTGCTTCACTGCTACTGAACTATTTTTAAACTGTTATGAAACTTAATTTTCAGTATTTATGTTAGTAAAAACGATTTAGAGTAATATTTAATGGTGTATTTACCTTTGGTATTTAATTAATTTTATTATTAATGCTTTTATTATCTGTTTGGTCATCTACAATTTATTTAATGTCTATTTGGCCGGTGTTATGATGAAACTTTTCATGGTAAATTATTTATGTATTTCAGTTTATTTAATCATTGTTTATTAATATTTTATGATTTACATATTTTTGTTATAACTTTGATTTCAATTAATTTCTGATCTGTACTTTAAAAGCTACATTTTTAATCCTGTCTCTCCTGCAGACCCATGTTTCATGAGATTGTTTCTCTACCAACTGGATATGCAATGTTGCGTTGCAAATTTTTTGTTGCCATCTGAGGCTTCCCCTTCCACTCTCTTCCCTGCAGCTGCAGTTCTTGCAAGTTTTCTTCGCGTATCCCTGCCGCTTGATGCGTGATTTGACCAAAAAATGAGTCTCTGTTCACATGATATTTCCCCCTACCTCTATGCGCTTAAGCGCAATTAGCCTCTTCTGGACAGCCTGCAACATCTATCGGCTACATTTTAATATTTTTGTTGCTCTTTTGTTTGATGTTACTTCGTGCTTCACAGCTTTGTTTCTGGCATTTCTGATTCGGCAGGGGAGCAAGATGGCATGTGGCCGCTGTGTGTTCTTTAGTGCTAATAATGCCATAGGTTGTGCATTTGGATTTATTTTGTAATTTTGGTGATGCTGACATGACTTTCTCAGTTTGTCTTTTCCCTTGAGTAAAGTTTTCAAATAACTATTTTCTCCCCTTTTTAAATTGCTTAATAATTTGATAATTTTTGCACACATTGTTGTAGAGAGGGTTCAAGTAATTCTGGTTACTGAAAATTCTCCCAAGTTCTGTTTTTGCGGCGAAGCCCTGCCTTAACCTCACAACTACTAGTCACGACTGAATGCCATAGCTGTTGGGCTTCTCGTCTGCTATCAGAGCTAGTCCTTGTCTCCGAAGGCAGTTGTGTTTTCGTGCGAGTGTCCACTGGACTCAAGCTAAGTTGATAAAATATTTTTTTTTATTAACTATCTTCATGCACATGTGACTAAACGATTTTTGACGGTTTTTGTAATGTCTATTAAATTTGATGTCAAGTGTTTTTTTTTTAAATTTAATATGATTTAGCATTTTTAGATGTTAAGGATGCATCCCAGGGGTCATAAACTTTGTTTTACTTCATAATAATTTGAAGTTACCATAAATAAATGTTTTCTGCACTTTATTTGTTGTATATCTAGTTTTGTGGACATCTAAAATAATATCTTTCTAATATAAAGTAATATGATTTGCGTTTGATGTGCAGTTAATGTCACCACATTTCTGAGAAGTTTCCAATAATTTTTATTTAAAAGAAAGACTTTGCAAGTGCTAATGTTATTGATGCATTCCATTTTTATGGATTTGTCTATTTGTTGATAGATTTTTTTCGTCCATCATTTGTTAAAGAACTATCATTCAGTTTTATGTGTTTTTTATAACTTGATCAAAAAGAAAAAAAGAAAAACAAACAAAATTTTTAGTAATGCACAACCACAAGTCAGGAGTTATTATTTGATGTTACTCAATTTTCCTCTGGGCCTATTTTGGTTACACTAGAATGTTTCGCCTTTACCTTTTCTCTCTTTTTTTTGTGCACATGTATGACACCCAGCATGATATTTATTAGCTCTTCCTGTTTGTTTATGTTGTGGCTGGTTGCAGGGTCTTTGGCTTTTTTTTCCATGTTCATTTTTTTGAGCCACTGGTTTGTTTGTGTTATTTGTGATTTTTGTGTGATTTGTGTGTTCCAAGGACTTGTGCAGGTTGTTGACATGATAATTAATATTTATTATTGTCTTTTCATCGTACATGGGCACAGAATGGAGAGGCATTGTGTTCTCTGCTGAGTCACACTTCAATCTTAATGCTCACAGTGGGCGAAATGATCCTGCACTGATTCGTGAATGCCATAGGTCCTGAACACCAGGTGTTTTGGTATGGGGTGCTACTAGTTATGATTCTCTGTCACGTCTCACAGCTGTTGAAGGCACGGAGACAGCACAGTGATATAATGAAGTTCTGCGGTGTTTTTTTCTGCCATTTTTGCACAGCATACCAAACATAATCATGCAGCAAAATGATGATCAATCCCATACAGTTCGTATCATCCAACATGATCTACAAGATGTGGACACCATTCCTTGGCCAGTCAGATCTCCAGATTTGTCCCCTATTGAACATGTATGAGAGATGATGGCGTGATGTTTGCACTACCATCAACCACCTGCCCAAATGTTGGCTGATTTACGTGTGTATTTGCAGTAAGCATGTTGGCAATTACTTCAGGACACTATCTGCCAATTGTATGATAGAATGTCTCATCCCATTGCTGCCTGTAAAGCCGCAATAGAGGCTCTACCCCATATTGAATGAGTGTTTTGTGGACGCTAAACAACGCACCTTCTATGTATGAAAGGAGTATTTACTACTCTTTTATACTATTATCTATCAGGCTATGATGGTTTAATAAAGTTTCACATAAAGAGAGAGGGTGTAGCATTTTCCATGTCCAGCAGTGTACATACAAGGATAATTGTGATTTTATAAAACTTAATACCAAAAAATTTATTTCTTAATCTTTGTTATAACATTACATTCTAGTAAGCAGTTTCAGGATTGCCATTACTGGTTCTAACATATATATAATGTAGACCAGAATTCATGTGCCAAACTCTGGGTGGTGATTCCTTATGAAAAATAAGGTGGGATATACTTCAACAAACACTATCATGTGGTGAATATTAAGGGAGGAATGCTGTATTGAAAATCATAGTTTGAAATGCTTGAATGTAAAAATATCAAGAAGTACTTGAGATAGAGCAACAAAATTCGGAATCGTGTTTCATGAAATGGAGATTGTAAATCTGTCGAAATGTGGCTGGTCTATTCGCCCCCCTTCATTGCTTAAGTAGGGGTAGTCACCCTATTTTTACAGGTAATTTTGGAACACTAGGCGGCAATGAAAAATTTGAGGCAAATTATTATTCACCATGGCTAAATGAAGACAAAAGGTCCCTCTTGACCAAATTCGCTCCGGTAAATCATTTTTCAAGAAAACTCCTTTCAATATTTTAGAGGTGTGGTGTAGCCAAGGGTAGGCAACACATTTGCCACCCGCGCTACACTATGTGGAAAGAAGTACTGGCTAATTTGAGGGAGAAGCATAGAGAATAAGGAACAGAGTGCAAATACGAGAGATACAAGACACGTGTATGTAATACGGCAAAGCACATCCTCGTCAAATGCCACCATTCTGTCAATGGTGCTCCAGCATTCGGACACGTCACTATTGTTTAGTCTTCATTGTGCATTCTCTGATGGAGTCATGCAAATGTTGCACAGGATGGTTGACGGCGTGCTGGATAGTGCAGCTGGTACACCTTCACTGCTTGCCTTGCATTAGTGTTGGCTGCTCTATACACGAGGCTAGCTCCACTTGTGTTAAACGTTCAATGCTTCCACAAGTAGCTGCAGGCACATACTGACTTGCCAGCAGTCAAGTTCAGTTCCACGCATGCACCAATTACATCATGACCTGTTTCCTCAGCAATGTGAGTGGCGCAGGTGCTAGTAGTGTTTCCTACCTCTGCAGAGACACAGCACCTTCAAAATTTTGAGTGGCATTTTCTCACAAATGGTTTACTGGAGCGAGTTTGGACAAGGAAATTTTGACTATTTTGCCATAGTGAGTAATAATTTGCCTTAAATTTTTCATTGCCGCCTAGTGTTCCAAACTTACCTACAAAAAGAGGGTGACGATCCCTACTTAAATACATTAAGGGGGATAATTTGACTTATAACATTGTAATAGATTTACAATTTCAGTTTCATGAAACTCAATTCAAATTTTCGTTGCTCCATCTCTCCGGTACTTTCTCACTGCAGCATAACTCCCTTAATATTCACCACACAATAGTGTTTACTAATGTATACTCCAACTTATTTTTCATAAAGAATCACATCACTGAGTTTGGCACATAAATTCTGGTCAATATTGTATACAATTTATATATATCCTTGTAGATAGTATCAGCTTAGTCGATGTAATTGTATGTCTTGAATTTTTATCATGCTTTCAACTTACATGTTTTTCCTTCCATCTGTAATTTCCCAAGAACCTCACTGTCCTGTCATGTACTGACCAGGATTGAAGGTGGTAAATAGCACCATTCCACAATCTTTTCTGCAGGTTGTGGGTTTCTTTTGCCATAATAAGAATCTAGGAGACACCTTGCACAATCTTACCAAACATAACTCCACCAGATAGTGTGGGGTGTGTGGTGAATCCTGGGAAACTCCTTACCTGCATCTAAAGTCCCTTATTTATTCTTATTATGTTCTCTTCACTTATATGTAAATTATGTATTGTAGTGTATTATAGTTCAATGCACCGAGTTTAGTTGTGCATTTATGTATTGTCTTAATCTCATCTAAATTTTTCATCTTTGTGTTGTAAGGTTTTGTGATCCTTTATTAAGGCCTTGGTTGTCATTAAGGAGCACTCAAACTCTTAATAAACAAAATTGNTTGTAAGGTTTTGTGATCCTTTATTAAGGCCTTGGTTGTCATTAAGGAGCACTCAAACTCTTAATAAACAAAATTGAATAATGTACTTTTTATTGAGATTACTATTCCATTACCTTATTCCTAATGTAAGTACAATGTTTTGACGTGGTCCANAATAATGTACTTTTTATTGAGATTACTATTCCATTACCTTATTCCTAATGTAAGTACAATGTTTTGACGTGGTCCACCTGTCAGCGGAGTCCAGACCATGTCACACAGCACAAATGCAGCAGGGCAGGCCAACGGAAAAGTTCAGTGATTGTCTCTTGGCATGCCTTCTTTCACATACAGGTACACAAGTACTGCGACCCATAAAGTCACTTCTTTGATGGAACCACAGTGATCAAGTTAAACACTTTAAATGTACACAATGTAGCTCACACATCGTAGAAGTTCATTCAAGGTGCTGTAATGTGTTTTAGGTGTTAAATCTCTTGCAAAGTTAGTTGAGCAAAATTTAGTAAAGAAACATGAAACGCCCACAGCAGTTCCGGCCATGCCCCAAACCTGAAAAAATAACATTTACTGAATTAAAATTTATGAATACTCAAGCAAATTAAGTAAAGCCAATTATCAGTGTAAACGTGTATGTACTGTATTGTAGGTATATTGATAGTGATTTCCATTCATAAATTTAATGTTAACTTTTTTAGACGTAAATTTGAGACACTTCCCGGCGGGGAATGGCAGCCCAAATGAAGTTTTATCTGCATGTACCAGTATCTCATGTACCCAGTCTTAAGTACAACGTATGACTTGTTTTGTAGGTCACACAATCTTGTTTTCCACGGGAGGCAACCGGCCCCCTCCACTGTTGCCTCCCGGCGCCAAGTCAGTCTGATCTAAGTGGACAAAGTTGTCGGGCATGTTTTGTGTTCCTGGGGGACTTAAGACTTTTGGTCAATAATATAGTGTACGAGTAGTTAAAATTGTTAGTTACCGTAACCTTTTTGTTTTCTTTACTCCCGTGGAGACCGTATCACACCAACCATTTTTTGCAGACTCGCCGCACCCCGTAAATGTAATTCATCACGTTAATTTCTCTCTCTCGCATGTTTGACATTTTCTTCCGCATCAGCCACTGGTGAACCACAAGCACCAGGCCCGCTTAAATTGTTTTTTCCACTCTAGCATAAGCGAGTGATGTAATTGTACCATGTTTTCCATATAAAGCTGTGAAACAGGTNAAATTGTTTTTTCCACTCTAGCATAAGCGAGTGATGTAATTGTACCATGTTTTCCATATAAAGCTGTGAAACAGGTGTTTGTGTTTTTATTTATGGAGAACCCACTTCACATAAGTGTTAGGGAGCTGGTCCACTCAAGGTAAACTTTGTCAATAAGTTGCCATGTTTGTGATTTACAGTTAACGTAAAACAGGAGCATGACCCCAGTCAACAGCGACAACTTGTGGCAGTGTAGGGGAATATTCGCCATGTGGTCAACAGCTACATGTCCGAANAAATTGTTTTTTCCACTCTAGCATAAGCGAGTGATGTAATTGTACCATGTTTTCCATATAAAGCTGTGAAACAGGCGTTTGTGTTTTTATTTATGGAGAACCCACTTCACATAAGTGTTAGGGAGCTGGTCCACTCAAGGTAAACTTTGTCAATAAGTTGCCATGTTTGTGATTTACAGTTAACGTAAAACAGGAGCGTGACCCCAGTCAACAGCGACAACTTGTGGCAGTGTAGGGGAATATTCGCCATGTGGTCAACAGCTACATGTCCGAAGCAAGAGAGACTGGTACTAGTCCGAGCTATCCGATTGAAGAGTTGGCACCTTCCAAATTACATCAGTGAAGTGTTTACATGACGAGAGTGTTGTGTGTGGGTAGGACACTACTATTCCATCTTCAACATTATCTCTGTCGCCACTACTACACATCCCTCTCTACAACCAGAGCCACTTTAAATGGTGCCCAGCAATGTATGGCGTTAAATACGGAGCTTCAGCCTGGACGTCTCGCCATATTGCATTCACCAGCGGCGTCGACCATCCTGAGCCGCCGTCTTGTGGCCTGAACCACAGTCTTGTGGCCTGAACCATTCTAGCTGTGGGACAAAGCAGCAGTGACGTCAGCGCAGACCGGTTGCCACCCGTGCATGTCGGCTGGCACGACCCCCCATCCACTTCGCGCCAGCTGACCGCCACCCGTGCATGCTGGCTGGCACGACCCCCATCCACTTCGCATTAGCTGACCGGTCAAGCCGCCCTATGTGTGCGGAAGGGCCCACGACCGGTAGAGGTCGTGACCTCCTAGTAAGATTTCCGCGACTAGCAGGACTTTAGGCACGTCTGCGCCGCAACGTGACTTGCTACTATGAGTGAGTGAAATGGCTTTCAATCCGCCAATGTGGCTAAGTAATCAAGTGCACTGGACTTGTGGCAAACTAAGGACTGAAGACCCATATGCTAAATATGACCTGAAAGCAACCATCCATCGTCTGCCGACTGATGCTGAATCACATTTCGTACCTCCCCTTTGACAACCGCAATAGGATGTAAGTGCTCATGAGCTACGTGTATGGGTACAGGAACACACACACTTTCTGATACAGCCTGTGCCGAAGCCTTTTCCATTCCTCTTGCCTCTCACCGCCGAGTGGCCGTAAGTACGGAACAGCAACATTCAGTATAATTAGACTGAATCCCAAAACAACCAGCAAACGGAACTTGAAACACCCCAGGATTTTCAATCGTAGTCGCCAATCAACACAC